>JAXIVJ010013329.1:2500-37533 GCA_036785665.1 Chirona hameri | reverse complement strand
TGCCAGGAATCTGACTCGTGCTGCTGGAGACGCGACCGGACGGGGACGGCGGTGGAGGTGACCATCTCGTTCCTCCAGGAGGTCGGTCAGAAGTTGACTGAAGTGTCCTCCGCGTGGCATCAACGCCATCTTCGAGCGGCTGCGGCATATCCTGCATGAGGCGCAGCTGGACAAGCGCATCCAGTACATGATCGAGGTGCTGTTTGCCGTGCGGAAGGACAACTTCAAGTCGCACCCGGGGGTGCCGGAGGGGCTGGACCTGGTAGAGGAGGAGGAGCAGTTTACCCATCTGGTGACGCTGGATGAGGTTACCAACGCACAGGATATGCTCAGTGAGTGCGGCGGCGGGGTGGAGGGGTGGAGGGGTGGAGGGGTGGAGGGGTGGGGGGTGGAGGGGTGAGGGTGGAGGGGTGGAGGGGTGGAGGGGTGGAGGGGTGGAGGGGGTGGAGGGGTGGAGGGGTGGAGGGGTGGAGGGGTGGAGGGGTGGAGGGGTGGAGGGGTGGAGGGGTGGAGGGGTGGAGGGGTGGAGGGGTGGAGGGGGTGGAGGGGTGGAGGGGTGGAGGGGTGGAGGGGTGGAGAGGTGGAGGGGTGGAGGGGTGGAGGGGGGGAGGTGGGGAGGTTTCCCGCAGGGTTTGGGAGAGCTTGAATTTCTTAGCTGGTCGAGGGACGGGTCACTTGTCGTGACGTGTCCCGGTTTCATACAATCTGTGTTTAGAGTGAGGCTTCTATTTTGTGGAGACTAAGGACAGTTAATACTATTTTTGCTAAATAATGTTAGTTATGTATGGACTTAATGATGCACTAGGTATGTCGTGTATTTTTACATCCCAAGATTTCGATGCCGAAAATATAACTTCGCTATCAGATATAGTTTGCTAAGCATTATAGACATGAATTGTTTTTCGAATGTTATTTTGTATTCACCATTCTCATTTTCCGTTCGTTCACTGTCGCGTGGACCGCTGGAAACATTTGGAGCAGGTAGACGAAATGCATCGTGTTTCCCTGTTGCCGTACGTCCTCTCACTTGACTGGTGTCCCCGCAGACGTGTTCAAGCTGGACCTCGAGTACGAGGTGAACGAAGAGAAGTACGCCGTCATCAAGAAGCAGCTGCTGGAGGACTCTGACGACTCTGACGCCGGCAGCGGGTCTGAAGGCGAGAGCGGCAGCGACGCAGACAGCGGAGATGAGCAGGGTGAGAGGCAGGGCACGGTGGTATAGTGGCAGCAGGAAGCGGAGATGAGCAGGGTGAGAGTCAGGGCACGGTGGTATAGGGGCAGCAGGGAGCGGAGATGAGCAGGGTGAGAGTCAGGGCACGGTGGTATAGGAGCAGCAGGGAGCGGAGATGAGCAGGGTGAGAGGCAGGGCACGGAGGTATAGTGGCAGCAGGGAGCGGAGATGAGCAGGGTGAGAAGCAGGCAGTGTCCTAGCATTGGGAAATTTGGGTGAAAATTGACACCCTATGGATACTATTTTTCCACTCTTTTTCCTGAGTTTTACTGTGCATTTTCCACTCCTTATTTTAAAATGTATTGGATAATTGGAAACCTGATACTGATTTATGGATGTAATGATAGGGACAGCCTGTGGATGGAAAGGCAGGTAAGAATTGGCATAGGTAATAACTAAATTTGGTGAGCAGGTAATTGGGTGATAAAGCCTGGTACATATGCTTTTTGGTTTAATTTTCCACTCTTTATACTTATTTTTAGTCAAGAGTTTTCCACTCCGCACCCCAGCTCCAAAGCAATTCTAGGAGCCTGGAGGCAGGGCACGGTGGTATAGGGGCAGCAGGGAGCGGAGATGAGCAGGGTGAGAGGCAGGGCACGGTGGTATAGGGGCAGCAGACAGCGGAGATGAGCAGGGTGAGAGGCAGGGTACGGTGGTATAGTGGCAGCAGACAGCGGAGATGAGCAGGGTGAGAGGCAGGGCACGGTGGTATAGGGGCAGCAGGGAGCGGAGATGAGCAGGGTGAGAGGCAGGGCACGGTGGTATAGGGGCAGCAGGGAGCGGAGATGAGCAGGGTGAGAGGCAGGGCACGGTGGTATAGGGGCAGCAGACAGCGGAGATGAGCAGGGTGAGAGGCAGGGTACGGTGGTATAGGGGCAGCAGGGAGCGGAGATGAGCAGGGTGAGAGGCAGGGCACGCTGACACGGCGGTAGGGGGGGGGGGGGGGTTGTAAAGACACGAACTTCAATTATTTAGCCGCATGTTTTAATCCGGGGCTGGTGCATGAATAGGTTGGCCGGATTTAGTTAGATTACATATTTATCTACTGTAACTGTTTGCTAGATGTGCCAGTTGGGTGATATCCTGCTAGATTTGATGTTATGTCGGCGTAGAGTTTTGTATAAGTAGTTCTTTGTGCGAAAATCGAGCTTTTTGCGCTAGTGGCGCACTTCCTATGACACATAGTTATTTGCCATGCACTTTGCCTCACATTTTTCATACAGATATACATACCATACATTTGTCATACAGATATACATACCATACATTTGTCATACTAAACCTAAGTGACCAAATATACCCATTTGGGGATCAAATCTACCCCCAGTTGGGGTAGATTTGGTCCCGTTTTTGGAAGGCTGTAATTCCTTAAATATTCATTTTACGATATTTTACCCAATCAGGGCCTTGCCTGAACATTTTTTGGTGTATTCCTAATTGGGAAGATAACGAAATTCTTTCAATTAAAGCTTTTATGACCCAAAATGTCGGGGCATGTTCTCATTTAGGAACTTTCGGATACATAATGCAGTCTAACCTAGACAAAAGCTAGGTTTGGTCCCTGAAAAAGATACAGGGACAGTTGCGGGCTAGGTTGAATCCAAATTAAGAGACCTTACTTTCGTTAAAAGATCAGAAGTATGGTTTAAGAAATAGTTGACTTATTCGTAAGTGTCCTATAAGACACTATGATCCTTCACCTACCTGGTTTTCCTACTTGAACAAAAGTCTAAACTCTTTATTTATAACTATATCTTTTCTAGTTTTTTTTTTAAAAGGAAGGTAATTTGACGGCAAGCCCAGTGCACTAAACAGTTTTGAAATCCATTAAAAACTTAAGAAGTTATTGAAGTTTCCGTTTACAAATTAACCTAAAGGACCAAATCTGACACTCCATGTTAACCTAAAGGACCAAATCTACCCCCCGAAAATGGATTCTTCGATAACTCCCAATCTAAGCAACTTTTTTTTTTAAAGTTCGTAGAACAGTTTCCGATCGCTCTCGTCGAGTAGAACACGAATCCGTTGACGTTTTTAATCAAACCTAGTTTTTAAAAAAGTTACACATTTTACTTTTTTATGTCTTTGGTTATGGTTTAAGTGTCCTTTTTTTTGTTCGCAGTTTGCTCATTATTGATCGAATCTTTAAACAAAGTATATATTTGTGTTAAGCATGAATGGGGCTTTGTATCTAAGGTACGGAAATCCTTCACAACATTTTTTTTGAGCTGTTGGGTCACTTAGAAAAACATGTTTTTTGCACAAGTTTTTGGAACGTAACTTTTTGTTTTGGAAAACTTTTATAATCCAACAGCAAATAAAGATGCGGCGTAACGAACCCCATCTTTTGGCAATTCTGAATTTTAATCAAAACCATATTTTTGAAGTTTAAAATGTGAAAAATTGTAAAAAATGATGTTTTTATATTTTAGGTTTTTGAATATGCATTTTTTAAAGAAAAATGTGTTAAAGGATAAGAAAGACCGTCTTACGCTAAATGTTATAAAAAACAAAATAAAAATCAGTTCAGAGGTTTTGAAGATATGGGATACTTAATTATCAAATTGACGAATAATCTGAATTTTCACCCCCAAAAAAGTATGCATTTTTTCAAAATTAAAAATATGATTAAAATGTAAAACACTGAGCATGCTGAATTTCTCTTCGGATTCGAAATATGTTGTTTTATTTTTGAGTTATCCATCACCAAAAATATATATCCATAACTTCTTTTTCGGAAAAGTTTTTTTTGAGTTCCGACAGATGGATGTTGTCTAGGCGATCTGAACATGGATGTCTAGGCGATCTGAACAAGAATCTATGTTTTTATTTGCCTCTTCCGGTCTTACTTTTTTAGTTAATGAGTTTCGCGTTTTGATAAATTTTGCGTCAATTTCATAATTTTCTTCAACGTTTATACTCATATTTTGTTCAATATTTGAAGAATCTTAAAAACAAAATTATATTTGGAACCGGCATGAATGGGGCATCATTTTATAGGTAAAGAGACCCTGTAATCTGTCTTTTTCGAGAAAAATGACTCGATATTTTTTTATGTCAATTTAATCTGTTTTTTGACAATAACTTGAGAAATATTAAGTATTTAAAGAAATGGTAAACAGAATCTGATTTGTCATGACATAACTGATGTGAATATGTATTTGATTAATACTCGCTTTTTGAAAGAAATCTGTTTTTCGTAAAAAGATATACCTTTTTTTTGAAAATTTGTCATTTGTATTTTGAAAAAGTAGTTTGGTTTTCTATATTGCTAGGGATAACCAAAGGTAATTTTATAATAATACACAAGGATTTTTTTTTTACTTCCACAAAAATAGCTCCAAGTCCTCGGAACAATGTTATGGTAGACGGGGATTCCTATAACTTAAAAAAACAAAATATATAGAACCAAACCGATTTCGGTTTTGGATAGCCAATAGTTGGGCCTACGTTATATGATGTACTTAATTTTTAAATTGCTTAACTTTAAGTACAATTACAAATTAAGTTTGAATGCTTGTCACTTAAAAAAGAAAATGTATAGAGCCAAACGGTTACAAGTATTAGATGAATGTGATAAAGGACTATCAAATAAAGAAACAAATTATTTCAAAAAGACTTAGCTTTAAGCATAAAATGTAAAAAAGTGAGAACAACTTAATGGTAGATGGGAATGCCTATAACTTAAAAACAAAATTAAATAAAACCAAACCGATTTCAGTTTTTGATAGCCAATAGTTGGGCCTACGTTATATGATGTACTTAATTTTTAAATTGCTTAACTTTAAGTACAAATACAAATTAAGTTTGAATGCTTGTCACTTAAAAAATAAAATGTATAGAGCCAAACGGTTACCAGTTTTAGATGAACAAGATGCAGGACTTGCAAGGAAATAAATAAATAAATTTTAAAATACTTAACTTTAAGCACAAAATTTAAGAAAAGTTTTTATTTCAATTTTTTAAGGTAAAATTTTGGTCTGAGCGAGAAGTTCAATCAAACTAATTGATAGCCCATTCAATTTCCTATGACGATCTTTTTTGTTTTGTTTTAAAAACAAAAATTGACTAAAAGTATTTGTTTCAATTTGTTAGTAAAACGTTAAGTGCTGCATCTCGTCAGCGTTTGTATTGCAGTCATTCTCATTGAGCGTACCTTGTCGTATAACCAGGCAGCGAAGTAGTACATTGTTGAATGTGCCATTCGCGAGGGTGAACACTGTAAAGAATGGACTTTTCGTGAGGCTGCCTAGGCAAATGAATCGATTCTTAGAGAGCTTCCCTGCAGCGGACATGTTCAGCGACAGTTTTTACTCATTTCGCAGTAAGGTGAAGCTGTTTGCTGCAGCATTATAGCATATAGTTAGATAGTTAGATATACATCAACTGATGTGATCATTGCTAGTTCCAGGCAGTTTTTGTCATTTTTAGTATATTTTGTATCATCACTCGTTTAGCGTTTATTTTTAGGATTCAGGCAGCGTTTCGTATTTTTCATATATTCACATGATTTTATCATATGTATGTATGTTAACAGGCGAATGTCAATGTGTAATATTGTGTTTTTGTTTTAAACTTTGACTTCGTCCATCAATGGGTCATCCCGTCGGCGATCTTGAGAAATAAATCAAATACAGATATACATACCATACATTTGTCATACAGATATACATACCATACATTTGTCATACAGATATACATACCATACATTTGTTATACATATATACATACCATACATTTGTCATACAGATATACATACCATACATTTGTTATACATATATACATATCATACATTTGTCATACAGATATACATGCCATACATTTGTTATACAGATATACATGCCATACATTTGTCATACATATATACATATCATACATTTGTCATACAGATATACATGCCATACATTTGTTATACAGATATACATGCCATACATTTCGAACGCCCATCATGCATCCCTTCCACCCATCATAAATCATCACCTCATATCTCGACCATACGACCGTAACCTCCGACCCATTACCCCCAGTTTGTTGCTCCGCCCCCAGACGACACTGCTCCCATCATCGACAACACGGAGACCAACATGTTGGCACTGCGGCGGACCATCTACCTGACTATCAAGTCCAGCCTGGACTTCGAGGAGACGGCGCACAAGCTGCTGAAGCTGAACCTGAAGCCCGGCCAGGAGGTGGAGTTGTGCCACATGGTGCTGGACTGCTGCGCTCAAGAGAGGACGTATGAGAAGTTCTTCGGCCTCCTCGCCCAGGTGGGTTGGGGAGGGTGTTGGTGGGTGGTGTTGGTGGGTGGTGTTGGTGGGTGGTGTTGGTGGGTGGTGTTGGTGGGTGGTGTTGGTGGGTGGTGTTGGTGGGTGGTGGTGTTGGTGGTGGTGGTGGTGGTGGTGTTGGTGGTGTTGGTGGGTGGTGTTGGTGGTGGTGTTGGTGGGTGTTGGTGGGTGGGGTTGGTGGTGGTGTTGGTGGGTGGTGTTGGTGGGTGGTGTTGGTGGGTGGTGTTGGTGGGTGGTGTTGGTGGGTGGTGTTGATGGGTGGTGTTGGTGGGTGGTGTTGGTGGGTGGTGTTGGTGGGTGGTGTTGGTGGGTGGTGTTGGTGGGTGGTGTTGGTGGGTGGTGTTGGTGGGTGGTGTTGGTGGGTGGTGTTGGTGGGTGGTGTTGGTGGGTGGTGTTGGTGGGTGGTGTTGGTGGGTGGTGTTGGTGGGTGGTGTTGGTGGGGTTGGTGGGGTTGGTGGGGTTGGTGGGGTTGGTGGGGTTGGTGGGGTTGGTGGGGTTGGTGGTGGTGTTGGTGGTCAGTGGTCAGTGGTGTGTGTGTGTGTGGGGGGGGGGGGGGCTTGACTGCGTAAGTACGGCATGCCAGTAATAGAGTGCTCAGAATGTCGCACTTAGGCAACCACGGTGTTTGATTTGTACAAGCTCATAATAGCTAGTCATAATAGCTAGCTCAGAATAGTCCAAATTCATAATAAAAATAGCTCAGTCGGAAAACGCTAGACTGAAGATCGGGTGTCCCCGGTTCGATCGCGGGTTCCAATAGTTTTGCAGGCAGGCGCACCAATATGCCTTACTACGGCATTTGTAAGATTGGGTGCGAGCGATCACTGCACTAGGTAAGATTGGGCCCTGGCCACTGTCTCCCCTCTTGTCACGTACGTCCCCCACCCCACCCCTCTACTCTCGACAGCGTTTCTCACGTACGTCCCCCACCCCACCCCTCTACTCTCGACAGCGTTGTCACGTACGTCCCCCACCCCACCCCTCTACTCTCGACAGCGTTTCTCACGTACGTCCCCCGCCCCACCCCTCTACTCTCGACAGCGTTGTCACGTACGTCCCCCGCCCCACCCCTCTACTCTCGACAGCGTTGTCACGTACGTCCCCCGCCCCACCCCTCTACTCTCGACAGCGGTTCTGCATGATCAACCGCAAGTACCAGGATCCGTTTGAGCAGATAATGCGAGATACTTACGACACCATCCACCGCCTGGAATCGAACAAGGTGCGCAACGTGGCCTGCTTGTTCGGCCACCTGCTGTACACGGACGCCATCTCGTGGGGCGTCCTAACGCACGTGCGCCTCAATGAGGAGGAAACGACCAGCAGCAGTCGGATCTTCATCAAGATCCTGTTCCAGGAGTTGTCGGAGTACATGGGCCTGCCGAAGCTGAATGAGCGCATCAAGGACCGGTACGTGGCCAAAGGAGGAGGGGGGGGGGGGGGGGGCGTGAGTGAGTGGAGGGAAAGGGAAAAGGTTGTGTGGTGAAGATAGGGGAGTGTGAGGTGGTTTATAGTTTGTGTGTGTTTGTATAGTCACAATGTTGTGTTGCAACTGTAACAGTGGAATTATGGTTACAACTTACAAGTAACAGGGATGGTGGTAACAGAGGAATGGCGGCTCTTCCCTGCTATGCTGCACTTTTATGTTCACGTCATTCAGGGATCAGTCATCGCTTGCTATTTTCGGAATTGCACTGCATTTTCACCAATTAGGAAGTGGCAGCTCTGTGTTCAATTTTGTCTCAGATATATTAGCATCGAACGGAAGGCTGATAGGATCATTGGTGTATTTCAGGACCCTGGCGGAGGCGTTTGAGGGCATCTTCCCGCGTGACGATCCTAAAAACACGCGGTTCTCCATCAACTTCTTCACCTCTATTGGCCTGGGAGGCCTGACGTAAGCCTCCGATGACATCGCGTTGTGAATGAAAAACATCTGTGCATCTTCGCGACCAATTAATGTTGCTAGTACGATAATCCAATATGGGTTGGAGTTTCGCTGGGGGGTCCCGTGGCTTGGAATTCACTCATGTATCATGCATATTCAGTATTCAGTTGACTTCGGACGTCATGAAGATAGGTGCAGGCACCTGACTTGCCCGCTCTGGTCTCGCTCATGATCAGTTATGGCCATGTTGTCAATGATATAATTGTGGGACAATGGACATATGCATGCTTCCCACTCTTTCCTAGGCGTGGAGGTACATCTCCCGCTTCCAGTGTCCATCGAGTCTGCTCTTGAATAGGTTGAGAGTATCAGCGGTGACTATGTTCTCTGGCAGGGCATTCCAGTCGTTGATCGATCTGATGCTCCAGTGATTTTTCCTTATCCTGGTTTGGGCATGAGGCTTCGCGATCTTGAGTGGATGTCCCCTGGTGGTTCTGGAAGTTGGTTCCTGGAAGAACGCTTCACGAGGCACGTCCAGCTGGCCGTGCATCACCTGGTAGACGAGGATGACGTCCCCCCTGCGCCTCCGGTACTGCAGCGATGGCAGGCGTAGTGCTTCCAGGCGCTCTCCGTAGGGCAGCTGGCGCACCTCTGGTATCAGCCGTGTTGCTCGACGCTGCACCCGCTCGACGAGTCGCTGATCTTGTTGTGCGGGCCCCAGACAGCGTTGCCGTATTCTAGATGAGGCCGAGCCAGAGTTTTGTACAGCAGTGGGAGCGTTTGTGCATCAATATTGTCGAAGGATCGTCGAATGGCTCCCAAGACTCGGTTTTCTCTGGACACCGCCTCTGCCGCCTGTTTTCAGAACTTTAGGTCTTCATCCACTACCACACCAGGACCCTCTCCTCTTCCACTTGTATGAGTTCGGTGCTCCTCAAGGTGTAGGCGTGTCTAGGATTGGCGGGACCTAGGTGGAGAGTCTTGCACTTTTTCGTGTTGAAAGACGTCATCCACTCGATTGTCCACCGTCCCAGGGCGTCCAAGTCAGCTTGCAGTTGGTCCTTTCCAGTTTGGCTGTGCACAGTAGAGTACAACTTCGCGTCGTCCAGCTCTGCAAAGAGCTG
The DNA here is from genome assembly GCA_036785665.1 of Chirona hameri. Taxonomy (NCBI): domain Eukaryota; kingdom Metazoa; phylum Arthropoda; class Thecostraca; order Balanomorpha; family Balanidae; genus Chirona; species Chirona hameri. The sequence continues at coordinate 28,005 of JAXIVJ010013329.1, read as the reverse complement.
TACTTGGCTGCTCACGCACGAGGGGAGGTCATTTACAAACAGCAGAAACAGTGTCGGTCCGAGAACAGATCCTTGTGGTATTCCACTGACAACTGGTGCCCAGTCTGACTTTGTGCCATTTACGATCACCCTCTTGTCTTCTTCCCAGTAGACATTCCTGCACCCAGAGTAGCACGTTCTCCCTGATTCCCATGTCATGCATTTTCCCGAGGAGTCGTTGATGTGGAACAGAGTCAAACGCCTTATGAAAATCAAGATACATTACGTCTACGGGGAGTCCATCTTCAATTTGCTGACTCCAGTCTTCGATACAAGTTAACAGTTGGGAGACACACGATCGCTTTGCCATAAAGCCGTGCTGCGCTGTGTTTAGTTGTCCCGTGACTTGCATGTGCTCCATGATTCTATCTCGAACGAGTGACTCGCAAATCTTAGAGAGCACAGAGGTAAGGCTCACTGGTCTGTAATTGGCTGCATCTTGCTTGCTTCCTTTTTTAAATATTGGTACCACCTCTCCGACTTTCCAGTCTTCCGGAACAGTGTGTTCCACCAGTGATTTCTGGAAAAGCGTGCATAGTGGGATGCTGAGCGGTGTGACAAGATCGTGGAGGATTTTTTGATGAAATCCATCAGGTCCGGGTGAAGAGCTGGATGGGGTCTTTTAAGTTTCGCCTCAACTTGGGCTGGGGTGACTTCTATGTTTTCGAGCATCGGGCCCTCCCACCGGTAAGGCAGAGAAGGGATCCTTGAGCAGTGTCCGTCGGTGTACACGCTCGCGGAGAAACGACTTAGCACCTCGGCCTTCTCGCCATCAGTGGTTGCCTCTGTCTCCGTTCCGTCCTGCTTCTTGAGGTTAGCGACTCCGGATTTGGTTTTGGTGCGGCTGTTTACATAGCGCCAGCACGCCTTTGGGTTTGCTTTTATATCCCCTGCCAATTTTTCTCTCGCAATTTCATCTGAGCTCTCTGGTCCAGTCTTCTGAGGTCATTCCTGGTCCTGACGAAGCGCTGGTGGTTCGCGGGCCCCGGGTTCCTCGCGTAAACTCTCCATAGCTTCTGTTTCTTTTTCCTTAGTGCCATTGCTTGCCGTGTCATGTAGATATTCTTCCTTTTAGCTAGCGGACGGAGGATTGGAACGCATCGTTCGATGGCCTGGCGCAGATGACCACAGAAGAACTCGTAGTACGCACTGCCGTTGAGGTTGTCAGCCTCCTCCCACGGCACATTGCACAGCATGTCCAGCATACGGCTGATGTCGGCCTCGTGGAGGGCGCGCTTCTCTATTTTGCTCGGCTCCACCGAAGAGTAGCACTCTAGCTTGAAATCTAGCAACACACATCTAGCAACACATGCATATACTCATGCACACGCGTAATAATATTCCCTATATAGTAAACCTTCTAACATTCATTCTTGTACTCAGTCATTCCATTTATTTTATATGCATTCCTTCATGTATGTATTATGATATTTATCTACATCGCATATGACATGATGTTGATTAAGTAAATTTTGTAAGAAAGCCCACAGCTGTGTAATGTATGTCAAACAAATGTAAATGTTCATTTATTTGTATTTTAGCGATGGGAAGACTCCTTCAGTGCCCTCTGGCGGTCTGGCCCCTATGTCTTCAAGAAACCACTGTGTGTGCTCTCTGGCCTATCGTGGCCTGTGGTATCGTGGCCGCCTCCGCTGCGTCCATCCATGACCCCACTGACGAGACGTGCGGGAGCACCAGCTCAAGTCGCACCATGTAACCTCCCTTGGTCGCATGCCCTCAGGGACGACATTCAAGAGCACCTCATTTGCAAAATGACTTGGACATCATTAGTCAATATGGTACAGACTGGACCATCACTTGTAATGCAGATAAAACAACAACAAACGTTCACGAACAGGCACAACAACCATGACCTAAGATTATCCTTTAACGGCCAAAATATACCTAGCGCTAAGAGCCACAGACATCTCGGACTCACATTTTCTACTGACCTCCACTTCCATCAGCATATTAATACAATCATCAGGACAATCAACTCTCACTTAGGACCCATTTACCCCATCGCGAAATTCCTCACAAGACCTATACTCAACGATATATATACAACATACATTATACCGCATTTCGACTACTGTGATATCATCTACGACGGTAACTTGACTTTAACGACTCAGTTCGACTCCAGACTCTGCAAAATTGTTGCGCTAGACTTGTGACAGGTACACTATTCCGAACATCAACTGACGCACTACTTAATGATTTAGACTGGGAGCGACTAGATGTCAGACGGCTCATCCACACAGTTTTGTTTTTCCATCGCCTGTATTACAATTACCCTCCTCTTCCCTCACACGTAACGAACTTCTTGACGGGCACGAGACAGGATGCTACTGGACTCAGACTACGCAACGCCCAACTTCTTTCAACCCCTCCCATTCGCTTAACATCTTTCCGCAGGTCCTTCATCCCGGCCACTATCCGGTAATGGAATATTCTTCCTGAATCTATACGAAATACTCTATCCCGTCTTGCCTTTGCTCGTCAAGTTTGGCAGCGATTTGGGGCACCAGAGCCACCAACACTAAATTCAGTAGGCACAAAAACAGTCAATACACTCCACACTAGTCGAGTCGAGCGAGTCGGTCTGTCTTCTCTGCATACACACCTATTTAAAGTTCACCGCACACCTAGCCCAACATGCACTTGCGGGCGCACACAATAAGACACTGCTCACTACATACTCTGGTGCCCCCTATACACAAACAACAGGTTACACCTCTTCAACGCAGCGCGAACGATTATTCCAAATTTTGATAACCTTTCTTATAAATTTAAGCTCAACGCACTTTTATTTGGCCAAACCCTCACTGAAAATCAAGGAATACTCATCGCACACTACCTACAAGCATTCATAGCACACACCCAACGATTTAACAGCCAACAGTAACACAAACACTTCACAAACGCTACCCCGACTGTTGCCGCCCGTGGTCTGGCCGCCTGGTACCTGCATTTCCCCTGGCTGCTCGGTGGGCTGTTGGCGGGGCCGGCGTTACCTGTTTCTTGGTTTTGTTTTGTTTTGTTCCATTTCATTCTGTTGGAGAGGCGCTTTAACTTAAGCTTGTGCTTTTGCGCCCATCCGCAATTGTCTTGTTAATTTATGTATCTTTTGTTAAACAAAATAAACTGAAACTGAAACCTCAAGTCCTGACCTCTAACCTCCCTTGGCCCCATGCCCTCAGGGACGAACTGCGAGAGCACCTGAAGTCGCAGCCGAAGCCGACAGCGGTGGTGGCTCCGATCGTGAAGGACGGTGACGAGGCGGCCAGCAGCTCCGAGAGCAGCTCCAGCTCAGACAGCAGCTCTGACTCGGGTGAGGAGACGGCGGCAGCTCGGCAGCTCGGCAGCTCGGCAAGATGTTTTGGTTAGAGGTCGTGGTTACAGGTCTTGGTTAGAGGTCGTGGTTAGAGGTCGTGGTTGGAGGTCGTGGTTACAGGTTTTGGTTACAGGTCGTGGTTACAGGTCGTGGTTAGAGGTCGTGGTTACAGGTCGTGGTTACAGGTCGTGGTTAGAGGTCGTGGTTACAGGTCTTGGTTAGAGGTCGTGGTTACAGGGCTTGGTTAGAGGTCGTGGTTAGAGGTCGTGGTTAGAGGTCTTGGTTAAAGGTATTGGTTAGTCTTTGATTAGAGGTCTTGGTTAGAGGTCGTAGTTACATGTCTTGGTTAGAGGTCTTGGTTAGAGGTCGTGGTTACAGGTCTTGGTTACAGGTCTTGGTTACAGGTCTTAGTTAGATGTCTTAGTTAGAGGTCTTTGTTAGAAGTCGTGGTTAGAGGTCTTGGTTACAGGTCGTGTAACCACGACCTGTACCACGACCTGTAACCACGACCTGTAACCACGACCTGTAACCACGACCTGTAACCACGACCTGTAACCACGACCTGTAACCACGACCTGTAACCACGACCTGTAACCGCGACCTGTAACCACGACCTGTAACCACGACCTGCAACCAAGACCTCTAACCACGACTTCTAACAAATACCTCTAACTAAGACATCTAACTAAGACCTGTAACCAAGACCTGTAACCACCACCTCTAACCAAGACCTCTAACCAAGACATGTAACTACGACCTCGAACCAAGACCTCTAACCAAGACCTGTAACGACGACCTCTAACCACGACCTCTAACCAAGACCTCTAATCAATGACTAACCAATACCTTTAACCAAGACCTCTAACCACGACCTCTAACCACGACCTGTAACCACGACCTCTAACCAAGCCCTGTAACCAAGACATGTAACCAAGACCTCTAACCACGACCTGTAACCACGACCTGTAACCACGACCTCTAACCAAGACCTGTAATCAAGACCTCTAACTAAGACCTCTAACTAAGACCTCTAACCAATACCTGTAACCAAGACCTGTAACCACGACATCTAACCAAGACCTGTAACCACGACCTCTAACCACCACACCTAACCACGACCTCTAACCAAGACCTGTAACCACGACCGCGTAACCACGACCGCGTAACCACGACCGCGTAACCACGACCTCGTAACCAAGACCTTGTAACCAAGACCTGTAACCACGACCTGTAACCACGACCTCTAACCAAGACCTCTAATCACGACCTCTAACCACGACCTCTAACCAAGACCTCTAACCAAGACCTCTAACCAAGACCTGTAACCACGACCTCTAACCACGACTTCTAACCAAGACCTCTAACCAAGACCTCTAACTAAGACCTGTAACCACGACCTGTAACCACGACCTGTAACCACGGTTACAGGTCGTGATTAGAGGTCGTGGTTACAGGTCTTGGTTAGAGGTCGTGGTTAGAGGTATTGGTTAGAGGTATTGGTTAGAGGCATTGATTAGAGGTCTTGGTTAGAGGTCTTGGTTAGAGGTCTTGGTTAGAGGTCGTGGTTAGAGGTCTTGGTTCGAGGACGCGGTTACATGTCTTGGTTAGAGGTCTTGGTTAGAGGTCGTGGTTACAGGTCGTGGTTGCAGGTCTTGGTTAGAGGTCTTGGTTACAGGTCTTGGTTAGAGGTCGTGGGTAGAGGTCGTGGTTACAGGTCGTGGTTACAGGTCGTGGTTACAGGTCTTGGTTAGAGGTCGTGGTTACAGGTCTTGGTTAGAGGTCTTGGTTAGAGGTCTTGGTTACAGGTCTTCGTTCGAGGTCTTGGTTAGAGGTCTTGGTTACAGGTCTTGGTTAGAGATCGTGGTTACAGGTCTTGGTTAGAGGTCGTGGTTAGAGATCGTGGTTAGAGGTCTTGGTTAGAGGTCGTGGTTACAGGTCGTGGTTAGAAGTCTTGGTTAGAAGTCTTGGTTAGAGGTCTTGGTTACAGGTCGTGGTTACAGGTCTTGGTTAGAGGTCGTGGTTACAGGTATTGGTTAGAGGTCGTGGTTACAGGTCGTGGTTACAGGTCGTGGTTACAGGTCTTGGTTACAGGTCTTGGTTACAGGTCTTAGTTAGATGTCTTAGTTAGAGGTCTTGGTTAGAAGTCGTGGTTAGAGGTCTTGGTTAGAGGTCTTGGTTACAGGTCTTCGTTCGAGGTCTTGGTTAGAGGTCGTGGTTAGAGGTCGTGGCTAGAGGTCGTGGTTAGAGGTCGTGGTTAGAGGTCGTGGTTAGAGGTCGTGGTTAGAGGTCGTGGTTACAGGTCTTGGTTACGAGGTCGTGGTTACGCGGTCGTGGTTACGCGGTCGTGGTTACAGGTCTTGGTTAGAGGTTGTGGTTAGGGGTGGTGGTTAGAGGTCGTGGTTACAGGTCTTGGTTAGATGTCGTGGTTACAGGTCTTGGTTAGAGGTCTTAGAGGTCTTAGTTAGAGGTCTTGGTTACAGGTCTTGGTTAGAGGTCGTGGTTACAGGTCTTGGTTAGAGGTCGTGGTTGCAGGTATTGGTTACAGGTCGTGGTTACAGGTCGTGGTTACATGTGGTGGTTACAGGTCGTGGTTAGAGGTCGTGGTTACAGGTCGTGGTTAGAGGTCGTGGTTACAGGACTTGGTTAGAGGTCGTGGTTACAGGTCTTGGTTAGAGGTCGTGGTTAGAGGTCTTGGTTAGAGGTATTGGTTAGAGGCATTGATTAGAGGTCTTGGTTAGAGGTCGTGGTTAGAGGTTGTCGTTACAGGTCTTGGTTAGAGGTCTTGGTTCGAGGTCGCGGTTACATGTCTTGGTTAGAGGTCTTGGTTAGAGGTCGTGGTTACAGGTCTTGGTTAGAGGTCTTGGTTACAGGTCTTGGTTAGAGGTCGTGGGTAGAGGTCGTGGTTACAGGTCGTGGTTACAGGTCGTGGTTACAGGTCTTGGTTAGAGGTCGTGGTTACAGGTCTTGGTTAGAGGTCGTGATTACAGGTCTTGGTTACAGGTCTTGGTTCGAGGTCTTGGTTAGATGCCTTGGTTAGAGGTCGTGGTTACATGTCTTGGTTAGAGGTCGTGGTTACAGGTCTTGGTTAGAGGTCGTGGTTACAGGTCTTGGTTACTGGTCGTGGTTACAGGTCGTGGTTACAGGTCGCAAATTGACCATGTAGTCGTCGCGCCCTTAAGCCCCAACACAGAAACAAACAAAGGTCGTGGTTACAGGTCGTGGTTACAGGTCGTGGTTACAGGTCGTGGTTACAGGTCGTGGTTATAGGTCGTGGTTACAGGTCGTGGTTACAGGTCGTGGTTACATATCGTGGTTACAGATCGTGGTTACAGATCTTGATTAGATAGAGGTCGTGGTTACAGGTCGTGGTTACAGGTCGTGGTTACATGTCGTGGTTACAGGTCGTGGTTACAGGTCGTGGTTACAGGTCGTGGTTACAGGTCGTGGTTACAGGTCTTGGTTAGAGGTCGTGGTTACAGGTATTGGTTACAGGTCGTGGTTACAGGTCTTAGTTAGAGGTCTTGGTTAGAAGTCGTGGTTAGAGATATTGGTTACAGGTCTTGGTTACAGGTCGTGGTTACAGGTCTTGGTTAGAGGTCTTGGTTAGAGGTCGTGGTTAGAGGTCGTGGTTAGAGGTCGTGGTTAGAGGTCGTGGTTAGAGGTCGTGGTTAGAGGTCGTGGTTGGAGGCCGTGGTTAGAAGTCGTGGTTAGAGGTCGTGGTTACAGGTCGTGGTTAGAGGTCGTGGTTAGAGGTCGTGGTTACGAGGTCTTGGTTACGAGGTCGTGGTTACGAGGTCGTGGTTACGCGGTCGTGGTTACAGGTCTTGGTTAGATGTCGTGGTTAGGGGTGGTGGTTAGAGGTCGTGGTTACAGGTCTTGGTTATATGTCGTGGTTACAGGTCTTGGTTAGAGGTCGTGGTTACAGGTCGTGGTTACAGGTCTTGGTTACAGGTCTTGGTTAGAGGTCTTAGTTAGAGGTCTTGGTTACAGGTCTTGGTTAGAGGTCGTGGTTACAGGTCGTGGTTACATGTCTTGGTTAGAGGTCGTGGTTACAGGTCGTGGTTACATGTCGTGGTTAGAGGTCGTGGTTAGAGGTCTTGGTTAGAGGTCGTGGTTACAGGTCTTGGTTAGAGGTCGTGGTTACAGGGCGTGGTTAGAGGTATTGGTTAGAGGCATTGATTAGAGGTCTTGGTTAGAGGTCTTGGTTAGAGGTCGTGGTTAGAGATCGTCGTTACAGGTCTTGGTTAGAGGTCTTGGTTCGAGGTCGTGGTTACATGTCTTGGTTAGAGGTCTTGGTTAGAGGTCGTGGTTACAGATCATGGTTACAGGTCTTGGTTAGAGGTCTTGGTTAGAGGTCTTGGTTACAGGTCTTGGTTACAGGTCTTGGTTAGAGGTCGTGGGTAGAGGTCGTGGTTACAGGTCGTGGTTACAAGTCGTGGTTACAGGTCGCAAATTGACCATGCAGTCGTCGCGCCCTTAACCCGCGAGTTACTGGGGGGGGGGGGGGGCTATTTTTTGCCCCCCTCCCGTTATTTTGCAATAACTCCTAAACGAACACTGGTATCGTCACCAAACTTGCAGTACCTTCTCTCACATCAATTCTACACATGTTGGCAAACGGAAAAATATGAGGCTATGATAGGTCAACTGGGAATGACGTCAGAGTGACGTCATGTTCTTCGGTTTTTGTTGCAAAATAATGGTTTGCGGAAAACGCTATCAAAGGTACGATATTTGAGATAAACTAAATTGTTATAAATAAAATTACTAACAATAGACCGGGCTATCAAACTGATATCTCGGATTTTTTATTTTGTTTCGAAATTTTTTTGTTTGTTGAGAAATCCATTTTTTTTAACAAAATTTTCAAGAAAAAATCACAATTATCCAAAAACCGGAATATATGTGATCGAGACGTATGCGGTGAATATGTGTACCAAATTTAAAGTCGATATCTTTAAAAATGACCGAGTTATGACCTTTAAATGTCAAAAATCGAGCACTTCTCACAGCATTTCTACACAGCATTTCCATTTTTCCAGCATAAGGTCATTTTACTATGCATAAAAAACGCATTTCCATTTTTGCTTTTTACTTATATTTATATGGAACAAACAATGTTCTAAGGTCATTTTTCGCGTTCTAGACGAAAAACAAACCCATAAACATGTGTTACAACGCATAATGACCGTAATCTGCAGTTTGACCTCGTGACCTCGGATGACCTTGACCTGAGCCAAGGTCATAAACAGCTTAGTAAGGTACTTAGAAGTGTCAGACACACAAATGATACCGATTTATCGACAGTTTATGCGTTTAATATCGCAATTTTGCGCGACAATTCCATCCATCGAGACCTTTTGACACGGTCAAACATTTTGTACTTGACCTGACCTGTGACGTCATCGGTGACCCCGAGGTCAACAAAATTATGTTTCCCTCGATAAATTTCACAGGGCTATCGAATGCCGTTTGAATTTTTACATTCGGTCCAGTAGTTCCGGAGATCAGAGGGGGGGGGGGGGGGCTAAAAATACCCCCCCCCCCCCCAGTAAGTCGCGTTATGAAATATACCCCAGTAACTCGCGGGTTAAGCCCCAACACAGAAACAAACAAAGGTCGTGGTTACAGGTCGTGGTTACAGGTCGTGGTTACATATCGTGGTTACAGGTCTTGATTAGATAGAGGTCGTGGTTACAGGTCGTGGTTACAGGTCGTGGTTACAGGTCGTGGTTACAGGTCGTGGTTACAGGTCGTGGTTACAGGTCGTGGTTACAGGTCGTGGTTACAGGTCTTGGTTACAGGTCTTGGTTAGAGGTCTTGGTTAGAGGTCTTGGTTACAGGTCGTCGTTAGAGGTCGTGGTTAGAGGTCGTGGCTTAGAGGTCGTGGTTAGAGATCGTGGTTACAGGTCGTAGTTAGAGGTCTTGGTTAGAGGTCGTAGTTGCAGGTTTTGGTTAGAAGTCTTGGTTAGAGGTCATGGTTACATGTCTTGGTTAAAGGTCGTGGTTATGTCTTGGTTAAAGGTCGTGGTTAGAGGTCTTGGTTAGAGGTCGTGGTTACAGGTCGTGGCTACAAGTGGTGGTTAGAGGTCGTGGTTACATGTCGTGGCTAGAGATCGTGGCTACAAGTGGTGGTTAGAGGTCGTGGTTACATGTCGTGGCTAGAGATCGTGGTTACAGGTCTTGGTTAGAGGTCTTGGTTCGAGGTCGTGGTTACAGGTCTTGGTTAGAGGCCGTGGTTACAGGTCGTGGTTAGAGGTCGTGGTTACAGGTCTTCGTTAGAGGTCGTGGTTACAGGTCTTGGTTAGAGGCCGTGGTTACAGGTCTTGGTTAGAGGTCGTGGTTAGAGATCGTGGTTAGAGGTCTTGGTTAGAGGTCTTGGTTAGAGGTCTTGGTTAGAGGTCGTGGTTACAGGTCGTGGTTACATGTCTTGGTTAGAGGTCGTGGTTACAGGTCTTGGTTACAGGTCGTGGTTACAGGTCTTGGTTAGAGGTCGTGGTTACAGGTCGTGGTTACAGGTCGTGGTTACAGGTCGTGGTTACAGGTCGTTGTTAGAGGTCTTGGTTCGTGGTCGTGGTTACAGGTCGTGGTTACAGGCCGTGGTTAGAGGTCTTGGTTACATGTCTTGGTTAGAGGTTTTGGTTAGAGGTCGTGGCTACAGGTCGTGGTTACAGGTCTTGGTTACAGGTCTTGGTTAGAGTTCGTGGTTACAGGTCTTAGTTAGAGGTCTTGGTTAGAGGTTGTGGTTAGAGGTTGTGGTTAGAGGTCTTGGTTACAGGTCTTGGTTAGAGGTCTTGGTTAGAGGTCGTGGTTAGAGGTCGTGGTTAGAGGTCTTGGTTACATGTCTTGGTTATAGGTATTGGTTAGAGGTCTTGGTTAGAGGTCGTGGTTAGAGGCCGTGGTAGAGGTCGTGGTTAGCGGTCGTGGTTACAGGTCTTAGTTAGAGGTCTTGGCTAGAGGTCTTGGTTAGAGGTCTTGGTTAGAGGTCTTGGTTAGAGGTCTTGGTTAGAGGTCTTGGTTAGAGGTCTTGGTTAGAGGTCTTGGTTAGAGGTCGTGGTTACAGGTCTTGGTTAGAGGTCTTGGTTAGAGGTCGTGGTTAGAGGTCGTGGTTAGAGGTCGTGGTTAGAGGTCGTGGTTAGAGGTCTTGGTTAGCGGTCTTGGTTAGAGGTCTTGGTTAGAGGCCTTGGTTAGAGGGCTTGGTTACAGGTCGTGGTTAGAGGTCGTGGCTACATGTCTTGGTTAGAGGTCTTGGTTAGAGGTCTTGGTTACAGGTCATGGTTAGAGGTCGTGGTTGGAGGTCGTGGTTAGAGGTTTCTGTCATGGTAGTAATGGTGTAATACAGGTTTTTGTTGGTGGTAATGTGATGGGGTTTCTGTGGTAGTGGTGGTAATGTGATGGTGGTGTGATGGGGTTTCTGTGGCGGTGGTGGTAATGTGATGGGGTTTCTGTGGTGGTGGTAATGTGATTGTGGTGTGATGGGGTTTCTGTGGTGGTGGTGGTGGTGGTAATGTGATGGGGGGTTTCTGTGGTGCACACGCCATTTGGCTGAGGGTCATGCAGGGCCGGCTTTAGGCTTGGGTTCGAGTGAGGATGCAGCACGTGTTGGGGGCGATGCAGGGTTAGGACGAGTGATCTGACAAAGTGGGCGGGTGTCTCGGGTATTCAGTTTCATGGTTCCTGACTGGTGTAGCTTTGTGTAACAGCTCTCGCACTCATACTGGGTGAACTGAAATATATATGAACCTATATGAACTGGGTGAAAGTTCCGACGGCATGTGGCCGCGGCTTGTACTGAGTTGTGAAGACCCAAAACAAGCAAGCCTTCACTGACAACCTGTTCGTCCCCTGTCTGTTGACAGACCCTGACCTGACCTGTCTCCATCTGTTCACAGACCCTGAGCTGACCTGTCTCCATCTGTTGACATACTCTGTGACCTGACCTGTCTCCATCTGTTGACAGACTCTGACCTGATCTGTCTCCGTCTGTTGACAGACTCTGACCTGACCTGTCTCCGTCTGTTGACAGACTCTGACCTGACCTGTCTCCGTCTGTTGACAGACTCTGACCTGACCTGTCTCCATCTGTTGACAGACTGTGACCTGACCTGTCTCCGTCTGTTGACAGACTCTGACCTGACCTGTCTCCATCTGTTGACAGACTCTGACCTGACCTGTCTCCGTCTGTTGACAGACTCTGACCTGACCTGTCTCCATCTGTTGACAGACTGTGACCCGACCTGTCTCCGTCTGTTGACAGACTCTGACCTGACCTGTCTCCATCTGTTGACAGACTCTGACCTGACCTGTCTCCATCTGTTGACAGACTGTGACCTGACCTGTCTCCGTCTGTTGACAGACTCTGACCTGACCTGTCTCCATCTGTTGACAAACTCTGACCTGACCTGTCTCCATCTGATGACAGACTCTGACCTGACCTGTCTCCATCTGTTGACATACTCTGACCTGACCTGTCTCCATCTGTTGAAAGACTGACCTGACCTGTCTCCGTCGGTTGACAGACTCGAGCAGTTCGGACAGCGAGGCTGAGCGGCGTAGGAGGAAGAGGAAGAAGAAGAGGAAGAGCAAGGCGTCCCGTTCCGACAAACGCAGCAAGCGCAAGAAGGCCAAATCAAGCCACTCGGACCCAACTGCGTCCTCTTCCTCACGAAGACACGAAGCGTCCTCGTCCTCACGAAGGCACGAGGGATCCTCATCGTCCTCACGGCGGCACGAGCTGCGGGAGGAGGAGTCCTCAAACTCTCGGAGGCGGTAGTCCTCACACAGCTGCGAGGACTAGAAATGCCAGCTATCTGTGGTTGAGTTGTCCTCTCCGTTGCGGGAGTTTAAGGGTTTTGTATATGCGAAGGTAGGACGAAGATGTTGCTGGCAGCCATGTGTAGCTCAAAACCGATGTCGACCGATGGCTTGCTACGGAGGCCCACATTCTTGTCGGAAAAGATGAGACAATTTCCGGCTGACGGTGAGGGGTTGAGTGTTTCAAGTCTGTCAATCCTACGTGTGGCTTGAATGGCTGCCCGCAGAGCCATGGGCGACCAGTCGGCACACCGACCCCGTCAGTTGTTACAGCAGCGAGCTGAATGCGGGAAGCATCAGTTTGGCCGCCTCGTGGACCGACCTCACGCGGGAAGCAGTGAGTGGCGAGCAGCAGTCTGCCGGCGGGTCAGCTGGAGGAGGGCTGGGGTGGCGTGGGAGCGGCCACCGCCGCGTCCAGTGTGTGTGTAGGTGCGTCGTTTTTTGTCTGAGTGGCATATGATGCAGGGCTGTGCGTCAATGTTAAATGTGTGTGAACTGGTGCCATGCAGCGTACGCATGAGTGGAGAATCGTTTCAAAAGTTGGTGTGGCCAAAAGGTATTCTGGTGTTATTTTTGCTATTTTCCGTAACATGAAAATATGCACCAATACATTTGCATTACAAAAAAGTTGGTGTCATCGGCCACACCTGCCCCGTTTCTTTCTGCACCCATGCGCGTACGTAACCTGGTCTCCAACATGTCCATTGTCAATGTCTACCATACCTCGCTGAAAACAGCATGTGTATTTTGCTCATCCCTGCAAACTTCTGAATAAAACCACGACCCCATCAACTGAGGGTTTGTTCTCGCTTCTCAGACACCACGACGCCATCAACTCAGGACTGTTTGTTCTCGCTTCTCGGACACCACGACCCCATCAACTCAGGACTGTTTGTTCTCGCTTCTCAGACACCACGACCCCATCAACTCAGGACTGTTTGTTTTCGCTTCTCAGACACCACGACCTCATCAACTCAGGACTGTTTGTTCTCGCTTCTCGGACACCACGACCCCATCAACTGAGGACTGTTTGTTCTCGCTTCTCAGACACCACGACCCCATCAACTCAGGACTGTTTGTTCTCGCTTCTCAGACACAGCGCGTCGTTTCCGCGGTCTACTTGAACAGTGATTCCACAGCTATTAGGATTGCCTCTGGAATGACACTACGCAGTCGACCAATTAATACGAGCCATATCAAATCGATAAAACCAATATATTTGAACGTAAAACATTTGCACATTGGACATGAGCCATTTGCCACTGATTATAAATATTCAATGTAAAACTGTGTAGCCGAATGCCATGGATCTTGAGCGGTGGGTTATCCCCAAATCAGATCGTGCGCAGCTGCCAGCATGCGTTGGCCAGACAGCCGCTATTAATGGCAGACCAGAACATTATCCTATCGGAGAGGAACGGCCATAAAGCACATTCCGCGTGTGTTAACTATAGAAGGAGGTTAAAATGAGCCTCCAACACCGTTCTCTTCCATCGCGTAAAAGCCACCTACTGAAGGGCAGCGCTACCTTTGTTAAATGGCAAGTCACCATTATGCACTACAGCGATGCTGTCAATTGATTCCCTCGGCACACATTCACACTTCTCACCCGGACTGTTCAATTGATTCCCTCGGCACACATTCACACTTCTCACCCGGACCGTTCAATTGATTCCCCTGGCACACATTCACACTTCTCACCCGGACTGTTCAATTGATTCCCTCGGCACACATTCACACTTCTCACCCGGACTGTTCAATTGATTCCCTCGGCACACATTCACACTTCTCACCCGGACCGTTCAATTGATTCCCTCGGCACACATTCACACTTCTCACCCGGACCGTTCAATTGATTCCCTCGGCACACATTCACACTTCTCACCCGGACTGTTCAATTGATTCCCCTGGCACACATTCACACTTCTCACCCGGACCGTTCAATTGATTCCCTCGGCACACATTCACACTTCTCACCCGGACTGTTCAATTGATTCCCTCGGCACACATTCACACTTCTCACCCGGACTGTTCAATTGATTCCCCTGGCACACATTCACACTTCTCACCCGGACTGTTCAATTGATTCCCTCGGCACACATTCACACTTATCACCCGGACTGTTCAATTGATTCCCTCGGCACACATTCACACTTATCACCCGGACTGTTCAATTGATTCCCTCGGCACACATTCACACTTCTCACCCGGACTGTTCAATTGATTCCCTCGGCACACATTCACACTTCTCACCCGGACCGTTCAATTGATTCCCCTGGCACACATTCACACTTCTCACCCGGACTGTTCAATTGATTCCCCTGGCACACATTCACACTTCTCACCCGGACCGTTCAATTGATTCCCCTGGCACACATTCACACTTCTCACCCGGACCGTTCAATTGATTCCCTTGGCACACATTCACACTTCTCACCCGGACTGTTTACACCACACCACCTGCTGCTATTCGTAACTTCTGGAGTGTCCACAGCAGTTCGTCCAGGCTTGACGTCACCGCCTACCTCCAGAGTGACGTCATCTCGGCTGTGCTGCACAGTGACGCCATCACTCGTCTTTGCGGTGACGTCACCATTCTGTTGGTCCATTTTCTGTTGGCGCTCCTCGGTGATACTCTCACAGCGCCGGTGCCTGCGGTGATGGTGACCGTGACGATGGTGATGATCCCGCCAACCACGACCGTCGAGCGCCCGTGCCGGCACACGCAGAATGCCTGGCAGTTGCGCCACCTTTACCGAGTCAGGCCGCGCTGGTGGCGTCACCTGGCCGTCGAGCCGCGATAGTGCCTCGCCGTAGCCTCGTAGGCTGTGACGCACCACTTCATGGTGGAGCTCGAGGTCGGCGAATACGTCCAGCAGTGCCCGACGGTGGTGGAACGTCGTGGACGGCGGAGGAAGATCGGTTCCAATGACGTCATCGTCTGTCATGCCGCGGTACACGCCCGTTCCTGATGCATCGGCAGAGTCGGTTGCCTCTGAAAAGAGAGGTTCAACATTGGTAGCATTAAACAGAGATTGGCAACGCTGCTGAAGGTTTCCTGGCTGAAAACGGTATAGCAGGACCATATGCATCCATGTCTTACCTTGTTTTACACTTTCTTACATCACCTTCCTCACCTCACCTCACCTCACCTCACCTCACCTCACCTCACCTCACCTCAACTAACTTAACTTAACCTAACCTAACTTAAAGGAAATAGTTCACCTTCAACATGGGATTTTGAACTGAAATAGCAGTTTTGTAGCCAGTGTTGAGAAATCCTTATCTGCAACTTTTCTTAGCTGAAAAGACTCCCCAGCCGAAGATATTTGACTTTTTGGCGAAGGAATGCGGCGCATATATGATATACCGTACCGTCTGAGAGTGCCAGCACTGGTTTGAGCATGCGCAGACCAATAACGCACACCATAACATTAATAATGTACGACCTTCTGTCCTGAATTGGCGCGATCTAGGACCATTTTTGAAAAGAAAAAAAGAAACTGTATTAAAAAATATAATAAAATCGTGTTCTGAAAATTTTCCGAAGGTGAACTATTTCCTTTAAGGCCCATGAGAGGGAGGGGAAACATATTGTTTGCCCCCCTCCCCTCTCCAGTCACTTCGGGCCCAGGTGGGCCCAAAGGACCCGCCTGGGCTCCAGGTCAGAATGGGCCTCAAGAGGTTAGAAAGGAGGCCAACTGGATGCCAGAATGGCCCCTGGAGGCTAAAGCGAGTCCTCTCGAGGTCAACGTTGGCCCTCTGGAGGTCGGAGAGGGCCCTCTGGAGGCCAAAGTAGGCCCCTTGTAGGCCGGAGTGGGCCCTCGGGAGGTCAGACGGGGCCCAATGGAATCCCGATGGCCCTCTGAAGGCCGGAGAGGCCCCCTAAAGGCCAAAGGGGCCCTTTGAAAGCCAGAGTGGGCTCTGCAGGTCAGAATGGGCCCGTTGGAGTTCAGAGTAGGCCCTCTGGAAGCCAGAGTTGGCCCTCTAGATGCAGGAGTGGGGTCTCTGAAGGCCAGAGTGGGTCCTCTGGAGGGCAGAGTGGGTTCTCTGGGGGACAGAGTGGGCCCTCTGGAGGTTAGGGGGCCCTATGGAGGTCAGAGTTAGCCCTCTGGAGGCAGGAGTGGGCCCTCTGGAGATGGAGGCCACATGTGGCCCTCTGGCGGCCGGAGTGGGCCCTCTGGAGGTCAGAGTGGGCGGTTTGAAAGCGAGAATGGCCGTTGTGAAGCCAGAGGGGATCCTCTGGAGGTAAGAATGGGCCCTCTGAAAGCGAGAATGGCCGTCGTGAAGCCATACGGGCCCTCTGAAGGCCAGAGTGGGCCTTCTGGATGCCGGAGAGGGCCCTCTGGAGGCCAAAGGGCCCTATGAAAGCCAGAGTGGTTCCTCACAGGTCAGAATGGGCCTCTCTCTGTCAGAATGGGCTCTCTGAAAGCCATGAGCGGGCCCACTGGAGGTCAGAGTTGGCGCTCTGGAGGCAGAAGTGGGCCCTCTGGAAGCCAGAGTGGACCCTTTGGAGGACGGATTGGGCCCTTTGGAAGCCAGGGGCCCTCTGGAGGTCAGAATTGGGCCTCTGGAGGCTGAAGTTGGCCCTCTGAAGGTGAAGGCAGCAGTAGGCCCTCTGGCGGTAGAGGCCGGAGTGTGCCACATGGGGCACTTTGGAAGCTGGCAGTGGCGGCTCGTCATATGAGGCAACTGAGGCCGGGCCTCACCTATTATTTAGGAAGAATGTGCTTTGAAATATGCATTGTTGCCATAGAAAAAAAGATGTGCGAGTGATTTCCATTCTGCACATCGCAGTGCATTTTATTATGACATCACCGAAATTTTCCGGCTCTTCCATCCACCCGCCAGTACGTTTACCATACGTCCATACTACAGCAAACCACTACGAGCCGACTGAGGCCCGGCCGGCCCGCCGCCTCACCGCCTCCGCCCGTTCAGCCCAGCTACTGAGGCACCAGCGGGCGAACGCCGCTCAATCGACGCTGCCGCGCTGTGCTGGGCAATGGTAGCCATCTGAGGATGTAACGGAAGTTAGCCCACATTCAGTCTACATTCAGCCGAGCCTAGATTCGGGCTACCATATGTGGGGAAAAACCTTTATTGCCTCATGTCTCCTTAACCAAGCAAACATTAGCGTTTTCAAAAATATCAATCCGAAGCACTCATCATCCCAAAGACAGCCGTGCCAAAAATCGACACTTTTCACATAGGAAGGAAGTTATAGGAAAAAACTATATGTTGGGCCAATGAGGGGTCCCTACCATTTTTTTTTGCAAAGTCGGCACAGCCACTCTTCTCTACGAGGCAAGTAGTCTGGCTGAAGAGACCATCATTTGCATTGAAGTCTAAGGGGCAGTGGTGGAACTTTATGAAATCGGTTGGGGGGGGGGGGCCCAACGGCCGAATGGTCAAGTTGACTTACTAAATGTCCAATACTATATATATATGTCCAATACTATATGTATATGTATATATAGTGTATAATTATTATATAGCATGCTTATTATAAAACTATTACAATTATTACAATTATGGAACCATTTTTTCCCGTTTCATACAGGAAAAAATACCCCAAAAATTTGCTCTCCAATTTCCTTCTTTCAGCCCATAAAATTGACAAATTACTAGTTAACTGAAATTGATAGGTAAATACTGACAAGGACAGCAACACAATTTCGAAGCCGTTAAATGTTAAATTATCGCCATCGGTGGCCAATTAAAAATGCATCTGAAAAACACGTTCATACATACAAACTCATACATACTTCTCACATGCCAGCCGGAGTCGGCAAAATTTAAGTGACTCCGACTCCGGTAAAAATCACCTACTCCAATAGACTCGGGATTCCGAGTCCGAGTCTGCAAGACCGCTTCCGACCGACATGGCTCTCTCAGTCCGTTTAAGGGCTCTCCAGAATGACCGAGAGCTTTCTCAGACTTGCACAGGGCCCTCTTAGGTCTGACAATGGCCCTCTTAGACAAGCGTAAGGCCCTCTCAGATCAGACGGTGGTCATCTCTTGTCGACCGATAATCCTCTCAAAGAAGCGGAGGGTCCTCTTTTAGGGACTTAGGGCTCTCTTAGGCCTGATCCCCCCTCTGGACGATTAAGGGTCCTTTCAAACTGGTAAACAGATCTCTCAGACAGGCACAGGGCCCTCTCAGGCCTGACAATGGTAATTTCAGAACGACAAGGAGCCTAAGGCTCTAAAGCCTGGAAGATACTGTCTCAAACCAACTGAGGCCCCTCTCAGACCGCCGTTTTTTTCCGGTCTAGACAATGGCCCTCTAAGACCAGCCTGGGGCCCGCTCAGGCCTGGCAAGACTCAAGAGCCACTCGAGCCGACCGATGGTCCCCTCAGGCCGACTGAGTTCTTCTTCAGGCCAACCAAGGTTCCCCTCAAGCCGATCAAGGGCCTCTCAACTCTCAAGTCGACCGAGAGCCCCCTAAGGCAGACAGAAGAGCCCCACAGGCACACTAGGGACCCCTATAGGCCAACCGAGGGCCACTCAGGCCGACTAAGGGCCCCTCAGGCCAGCCGAAGGCCTCCTCAAGCTGACCGAAGACCCCTCAGGTCGAAAAATCACCTCAAACTGACCGAAGACACCTTTGGCCGAAAAAGGGTCTTCTCAAGTCGACTAAGCCAACTGAGGGCCCTTCAAGGCAACCGAGAGCCCCCTAAAGCCGTCAGAGGACCCCCTCAGGCAGACGATGGCCCCCTCAGGCCGACCAAGGACCCCTCAGACCGAAAAGCCCCTTCAAACTGACTAAGATACCCTCAGACCAAACGAGAGCCACTCAGGACGACCGAGGGTTCCACAGGCCAACAGAGGGTCCCCTCAAGCTGACCGAGGGCCCCTCAGACCAAGCGAGGGTCCTCAGGCCCACTCAGGGTTCCCTCACGCGAACCGAGGTCCCCTCAGGCATACCGAAGGCCACTTAGACCGACTGAGGTCCCCTCAAGCCGACAAAGGGTCCCTCAGGCCGACAAAGAGCCCCTCAGGCCGAACCAAAAGCTCCTCAGGCCAGCCAAGGGTCCCCTCAACCCGGCCGAGGTTCCCTCAACCCGGCCGAGGTTCCCTCAACCCGGCCGAGGTTCCCTCAAGCCGATCGAGGGCCCCTAAAGTCGACCGAGGGCCCCTCAGGCCAACCAAGCTTCAATCCAGGCCAACCGAGGACCCCTCCAGGATGACAGAGGCCCCTTAGGCCGAAGAAAAGCTCGTCAGTCCGACTGGACACCCCTCAGGCCGACGAAGGGCAGGCCGAGGTTCGATCAAGTCGACCGAGTCCCCCCCCCCCCTAGTCGACCGAGGGCCCTCAGGCCGATCAAGCCGACTGAGCCCCCCCCCCTCAGGCCGGCAGGGGAACCCTCAGGCCAAACAATGGCTACTTAGGCCGACTGGAACCCCCACGGATGGACGAATGACTCCTTCAAGTCGACGGAGTGCCACTTCAGGTCGACCGAGCTCCCCTCCAGGACCAACGAGGCTCGCTCAGGCTGACCGAGGGCTCGTCAGGTCAACCAAGGACCCACTCAGGCCAACTTCGGTTAACCTCCTGGAAGAGACATGGACCCCTAGGCTCCCTGGCCACGATGACCCGATGCCCTTTGATGGTACGATCCCCTCGACGTTCCTCCGCATCAAACTATTATTTTAGCACGATATTTAGGATATTGCAATACCAGGGAGCCAAAAAGGCTGCATAAACTATCAGCCTTATTTCAGGCAAAACATAAATTTACAACTTATTCTATTGAACGCCATTTAAATAAAGCACTCCGATCACTAATTCGCCATGCTCCCCTCCGCTATTCGCTAATATAAACGCTTGAACCTTGTATCTACAGACTTGTTAGCAGAAGAGAATCCATGCTACCAACTTACTCATATCATAATCGAAAAGCAGTCGCAGATGGAATCACAATGTTCGTATACTTGGAAGATGGAATACTCGAGATCGTATCACATCTTGATAGTGTCCTGGCATTGGGAAATTTGGGCGGAAAATGACACCCTATGGATGCTATTTTTCCACTCTTTTTCCCAAGCTTTCCTCTTAATTTTCCACTCCTTATTCTAAAATGTATCGGATAATTTGAACTCTATACTGATTTATGGATGTAATGATAGGACAAGACAGGGAAAGACAGATTAAAATTGACATAGGTAATAACTAATTCTGGTGCGCGGGTAATTGGACACTGCCGAATACAATGGCTTTTGGAAATGGCTTTTGGATGGATAAAGCCGAATACAATGGCTTTTGGTTGAATTTTCCACTCTATGCTTATTTTTAGCCATAATTTTTCATTTTGCACCTAAGCTCCAAAGCAATCCTAGGACCCTGCATCTTGATATGATGAAATACGCAAAATTCAAAACAACAATCTGTACGGGTAGTCCTTGAAATGTTAAAGGGGCACACATTTTTGAAAAAATTTGGGGGGGGGGGGCGGAGCACCGTTGGGGGGGGGGCTCATCTCAGCATTGGGGGGGGGGGGGGGGGGGGCTCGGGCCCTCCCAAAGAGATATAAAATTCCGCCCCTGCTAAGGGGTCAAAAACCCATAGGAAATATACTTTCCCCATTGTACCCCAAAGTTTATTTTCAAACCTGCTCGAGCTGGGTATCAATCGAAAGCACTCATCAGCCCAATGACAGCCGTGCAAAAAAATCGACACTTTTCCCATAGGAAGGAAGTTAAGGTAAAACTATATTTTGGGTCTATGAGGGGGCCCCTACGATTTCCTTCAAAATCGGCACAGACACTCTTCTCTACGAGGCAAGTAATCTGGCTGAAGAGACCATCATTTGCATTGAAGTCTAAGGGGTCAAAAAACCCTAGAAAACCCACTTTCCCCATCGTACCCGAAAGTTTATTTTCAAACCTGCTCGAGTTGGGTTAAATCGAAAGCACTCATCAGCCCAAAGACAGCCGTGCCAAAACAATCCACATTTTTCGCATAGGAAGGAAGTTATAGGCAACACTATATTTTGCGCCTATGAGGGGGCCCCTACGATTTTCTTCAAAATCGGCACAGACACTCTTCTCTAAGAGGCAAGTAATCTGGCTGAAGAGACCATCATTTGCATTGAAGTCTAAGGGGTCAAAACCCCTAGGAAATCTACTTTCCCCATTGTACCCCAAAGTTTATTTTCAAACCTGCTCGAGTTGGGTATCAATCGAAAACACTCATCAGCCCAAAGACAGCCGTGTAAAAAACACTTTTCCCATATAAAAGAAGTTATAGGCAAAACTATATTTTGGGCCTATGAGGGGGCCCCTGCGATTTTGAATGTAGGCTGAATGTGGGCTAACTTCCGTTACATCCCAACTCGAGCAGGTTTGAAAAAAAAACTTTGGGTACAATGGGGAAAGTAGATTTCCTAGGGTTTTTTGACCCCTTAAACTTCAATGTAAATGATGGTCTCTCCAGCCAGATTACTTGTCTCGTAGAGAAGAGTGCCTGTGCCGATTTTGAAGAAAATCGTAGGGGCCCCCTCACAGGCCCAAAATATAGTGTTGCCTATAACTTCCTTCCTATGGGAAAAGTGTGGAATTTTTGGCACGGCTGTCTTTGGGCTGATGAGTGCTTTCGATTGATACCCAACTCGAGCAGGTTTGAAAATAAACTTTGGGGTACAATGGGGAAAGTAGATTTCCCAGGGGGTTTTGACCCCTTCGACTTCAATGCAAATGATGGTCTCTTCAGCCAGATTACTTGCCTCGTAGAGAAGAGTGGCTGTGCCGATTTTGAAGAAAAAATCGTAGGGGCCCCCTCATAGGCTCAAAATATAGTTGTGCCTATAATTTCCTTCCTATGGGAAAAGTGTCGATTTTTTGGCACGGCTGTCTTTGGGATGGTGAGTGCTTTCGATTGATACTTTCGAAAACGCTATTGTTTGCTTGGTTAAGGAGACATGAGGCAATACAGGTTTTTCCCTACATATGGTAGCCCGAATCTAGGCTGGGCTGAATGTAGGCTGAATGTGGGCTAACTTCCGTTACATCCATCTGAGGCCCGCATGCTCTGTGCCTCCAAGCGATTACCAACCGAGGGCCCTTTCAGACCAACCGAGGGTCTCTTTGCCAAGTTGCCCCCCCCCCAAAGGCCAGGGCTGCTACCGCTCCTGCCTTACCTTAACTTGCCGCTGTCTTACCTGGTTTTGTCTTACCGTGTCTGACTTTTTTTCGAACTAGCATCCCATTCATGTGGGAGAGCCTACCCTCCTCACAGCTCCACTCACGGTCGAAGCGAAACACTCGCCGCCGCACCCCGCTCATCATCCGATGCGCGCCTCTCCAGAGCCGGTGCCGACACACCGCCGTGCAGGTCGTCTCTTTATGGAAGAACAGCATCATGCCGCTCATGAGGAACAGAAACAGGAATATGCCGAGAATCTCGGAGATCAGGACACCTGGCGGCAGAGACGCGACACATTCGTACAGAGACGCGACACATTCGTACAGAGACGCGACACATTCGAGAGACACGACACATTCGAGAGACGCGACACATTCGAGAGACGCGACACATTCGAGAGACGCGACACATTCGAGAGACGCGACACATTCGAGAGACGCGACACATTCGTACAGAGACGCGACACATTCGTACAGAGACGCGACACATTCGAGAGACACGACACATTCGAGAGACGCGACACATTCGAGAGACGCGACACATTCGAGAGACGCGACACATTCGAGAGACGCGACACATTCGAGAGACGCGACACATTCGAGAGACGCGACACATTCGAGAGACGCGACACATTCGAGAGACGCGACACATTCAAGAGACGCGACACATTCGAGAGACGCGACACATTCGAGAGACGCGACACATTCGAGAGACGCGACACATTCGAGAGACGCGACACATTCGAGAGACGCGACACATTCGAGAGACGCGACACATTCGAGAGACGCGACACATTCGAGAGACGCGACACATTCGTACAGAG
Organism: Chirona hameri; assembly: GCA_036785665.1. Classification (NCBI taxonomy): domain Eukaryota; kingdom Metazoa; phylum Arthropoda; class Thecostraca; order Balanomorpha; family Balanidae; genus Chirona; species Chirona hameri. Next base: position 4,844 of record JAXIVJ010013329.1, on the reverse strand, counting down.
ACGCGACACATTCGCACAGAGACGCGACACATTCGTACAGAGACGCGACACATTCGTACAGAGACGCGACACATTCGAGAGACGCGACACATTCGTACAGAGACGCGACACATTCGAGAGACGCGACACATTCGAGAGACGCGACACATTCGTACAGAGACGCGACACATTCGAGAGACGCGACACATTCGAGAGACGCGACACATTCGAGAGACGGGACACATTCGAGAGACGCGACACATTCGAGAGACGCGACACATTCGAGAGACGCGACACATTCGAGAGACGCGACACATTCGAGAGACGCGACACATTCGAGAGACGCGACACATTCGAGAGACGCGACACATTCGAGAGTCGCGACACATTCGAGAGACGCGACACATTCGAGAGACGCGACACATTCGTACAGAGACGCGACACATTCGTACAGAGACGCGACACATTCGAGAGACGCGACACATTCGAGAGACGCGACACATTCGAGAGACGCGACACATTCGAGAGACGCGACACATTCGAGAGACGCGACACATTCGAGAGTCGCGACACATTCGAGAGACGCGACACATTCGAGAGACGCGACACATTCGTACAGAGACGCGACACATTCGTACAGAGACGCGACACATTCGAGAGACGCGACACATTCGAGAGACGCGACACATTCGAGAGACGCGACACATTCGAGAGACGCGACACATTCGAGAGACGCGACACATTCGAGAGGCGCGACACATTCGTACAGAGACGCGACACATTCGTACAGAGACGCGACACATTCGAGAGACGCGACACATTCGAGAGACGCGACACATTCGAGAGACGCGACACATTCGAGAGACGCGACACATTCGAGAGACGCGACACATTCGAGAGACGCGACACATTCGAGAGACGCGACACATTCGAGAGACGCGACACATTCGAGAGACGCGACACATTCGAGAGACGCGACACATTCGAGAGACGCGACACATTCGAGAAACGCGACACATTCGAGAGACGCGACACATTCGAGAGACGCGACACATTCGAGAGACGCGACACATTCGAGAGACGCGATACATTCGAGAAACGCGACACATTCGAGAGACGCGACACATTCGAGAGACGCGACACATTCGAGAGACGCGACACATTCGAGAGACGCGACACATTCGAGAGACGCGACACATTCGAGAGACGCGACACATTCGAGAGACGCGACACATTCGAGAGACGCGACACATTCGAGAGACGCGACACATTCGTACAGAGACGCGACACATTCGCACAGAGACGCGACACATTCGTACAGAGACGCGACACATTCGTACAGAGACGCGACACATTCGAGAGACGCGACACATTCGTACAGAGACGCGACACATTCGAGAGACGCGACACATTCGAGAGACGCGACACATTCGTACAGAGACGCGACACATTCGAGAGACGCGACACATTCGAGAGACGCGACACATTCGAGAGACGGGACACATTCGAGAGACGCGACACATTCGAGAGACGCGACACATTCGAGAGACGCGACACATTCGAGAGACGCGACACATTCGAGAGACGCGACACATTCGAGAGACGCGACACATTCGAGAGACGCGACACATTCGAGAGTCGCGACACATTCGAGAGACGCGACACATTCGAGAGACGCGACACATTCGTACAGAGACGCGACACATTCGTACAGAGACGCGACACATTCGAGAGACGCGACACATTCGAGAGACGCGACACATTCGAGAGACGCGACACATTCGAGAGACGCGACACATTCGAGAGACGCGACACATTCGAGAGACGCGACACATTCGAGAGACGCGACACATTCGAGAGACGCGACACATTCGAGAGTCGCGACACATTCGAGAGACGCGACACATTCGAGAGACGCGACACATTCGTACAGAGACGCGACACATTCGTACAGAGACGCGACACATTCGAGAGACGCGACACATTCGAGAGACGCGACACATTCGAGAGACGCGACACATTCGAGAGACGCGACACATTCGAGAGACGCGACACATTCGAGAGTCGCGACACATTCGAGAGACGCGACACATTCGAGAGACGCGACACATTCGTACAGAGACGCGACACATTCGTACAGAGACGCGACACATTCGAGAGACGCGACACATTCGAGAGACGCGACACATTCGAGAGACGCGACACATTCGAGAGACGCGACACATTCGAGAGACGCGACACATTCGAGAGGCGCGACACATTCGTACAGAGACGCGACACATTCGTACAGAGACGCGACACATTCGAGAGACGCGACACATTCGAGAGACGCGACACATTCGAGAGACGCGACACATTCGAGAGA
>JAXIVJ010013328.1:0-37534 GCA_036785665.1 Chirona hameri | reverse complement strand
GCACGCTGAACCACACCACACCCACACCCACACCCACACCCACCACCCCACACCCACACCCACACCCACACCCACACCCCACCCACACCCACACCCACACCCACACCCACACCCACACCCACACCCACACCCACCCACCCACACCCACCACCCACACCCACACCCACCCACACCCACACCCACACCCACACCCACACCCACACCCACACCCACACCCACACCCACACCCCACACCCACACCCACACCCACACCCACACCCACACCCACACCACACCCACACCCACACCCACACCCACACCCACCACCCACACCCACACCCACACCCACACCCACACCCACACCCACACCCACACCCACACCCACACCCACACCCACACCCACACCCACACCCACACCCACACCCACACCCCACACCCACACCCACACCCACACCCACACCCACACCCCCACACCCACACCCACACCCACACCACACCCACACCCACACCACACCCACACCCACACCCACACCCACACCCCACACCCACACCCACACCCACACCCACACCACACCCACACCCACACACCACACCCACCCACACCCACACCCACACCCACACCACACCCACACCCACACCACACCCACACCCCACACCCACACCCACACCCACACCCACACCCACACCCACACCCACACCCACACCCCACACCCACCACACCCACACCCACCCACGCACGCACGCACGCACGCACGCACGCACACACACACACACACACACACACACACACACACACACACACACACACACACACACACACACACACACACACACACACACACACACACACACACACACACACACACACACACACACACACACACACACACACACACACACACACACACACACACACACACACACACACACACACACACACACACACACACACACACACACACACACACACACACAGACCAGGACACGGAAGTCCACGCTGACGCCGGCTGACGCCCGCTGACGCCCGCTGGCGCCCGCTGACGCCCGCTGACGCCCGCTGGCGCCCGCTGACGCCCGCTGACGCCGGCTGGCCCCGCTGACGCCGGTCCCGTGAGTCGGTGACGAAGTAAGCAGTAGGGATTATCAGGATGACATACCAGGTCACGTTTACAACAGCTTTACAGTCGCCGGCAGCAGAGGGTTCGACTCGGTAAACAACAAGACCTCCAGCCGCTGGCGGTTCTCTGCCGCTACCGTGTCCTCTGTTGGGACTGCCACTTGACAGTGGGCGCCATGAGTGGTGCCTCTACTGCTAGCGTTCTGCTTTTAAAGAAGAGATGCAGGAACATACATTTGGCGAAGTCGTCTATCAATACCTATGTTTTATCGCAAATAGCGTTGATACAATCGCTGTCTTTCGAACTCAAGGGAAAACTGGACTGTTTTGTTGCTATTAGCATTCAGTTATAATTGCCGCTTACCGCTTACATGAAATGTTTTCTGTAATATTGACATGATTTATATAGTCCTTGATATGCAGCGTATGAATCTCGATAGTTTTGTTTGGTGTCACAACTCTTTGCTGATTGATGTGTAAGTGACGTATGGGAATCTTTGAAAAAATAAACTCCTTTGAATTATGTGCATTTTTGAAAGAACAACGACATGTGTACCTAAAATAAGTAGAGACCACAATCTGTGTTGGGAGTAAATACGCCTTGCTTGTAACGTTGATCTGTGGTAAAAAGGTTGGCTGTAAGACGTGGACGGCATGCAGTGCGTGATTGGCCTTCTCATAAATTCAAATAAAAACAGATGAACAATGTCCATTAAACGACTACATAGCCCCGGTTAACCACACATAATCGTCCATTGAATTATGATCGTCATTTTAGCCGTTTTCACAAAGAAAATATTCTGAAAGAAAAAAAGAAAAAGAAAAAGAAAAGATCGCAGAAAAAATCTGAAAAGTTTATGAAAAGCTTTGAAAAGTTTTAGTATAAAAGTAGTCTCACTATAGAAGTCTTAAAAAGTCTTAAAACGGCCCGTTTTCAGATTTGTACAAGACTTATACTTAATGCTTTTACATTAAGACTTTTATACCAAAACGTTTTAAAACTTTTCAGAAGTTTTTCAGAGTTGTGTGAGTTGTGAGCTTTAGGAAGAAAATACGTGTCATGCCAACGGCCGGACTCTATTCGGTGACAGGCAAAGGCTGATCCAGGGGAAGGGGCCAACGGGGCCATGTTCCCCCCAATACTGTTCAAGGGGAGGCCAAACTATGTTTTGCCCCCCCCCCCAATACGTGAAGTCTAATACATGCTATATTTCCGTTTTTAGAACGGTACTGGGCAAATTTGGCCAAATGTGGCCAAATTTTGATAATTTTGTCCAAATTTGGCGGCACTCTGCGCCGCTATTTGTCTGCTATTCTCGAAAAACCTCAGGGGGGGGGGGGGGGGGGGGGGGGGCAAAATAACCCCACCAGGGCGAGGGGTAATTTATAAGTTTAATTATTATCACGTTTACAAGTGTCCTTATTTCATTATTTCTAGCCAGCACCATTTCGGTCAAGCAAGTCTACAATAGAACAAGCGATCCAAATTAGAGCCCTTCATGGAATGGGAATCTCCATGGAACACATGGAACGGGATGGAAATGGGTGAGAATGGGGCAATTTTGGGAAATGTAACGGGTTGGAACGAGTGTGGGACAGACCATATCATTTTTAGCACCACAAAAAGTGAAATATGCTGAAATGGGTGAGAATGGGAGGGAATGGGTGGGAATGGGTTGGAATGGGAGCCCCATCGATTATGAATTTGGATTGGAACGGGTTTGGGTCTGGCTGAATGGGCTGGAACGGGATGGGGGCTGAAAAAGTGTCCCATGAAGGGCTCTAGTCCAAATCCATCCCCTTTCCTGTAGGTCCTCCGTCATCCGTCATCCGAGATGTCATCCGTCAGCGAAGTCGTTGACTTCTTTCCGCAATCGGGAAGTTGCCAGCTATATTATTTCAGGCTGCCGCTGCCTGGCTGGCTGCCGCAGGTAAGCAATCCTGAATGCTCGGAGAGGTTTTCTGCCATAGACTGTATGGCAGTAATATGTAAAAGGCAACATTCACCGTAGGAGGGGGGGGGGGGGGGGGTACTTTGTCTGCCTGTGTCGTATCTATGCCCGCCAAGATGCGTAAATGGCTTCGAGGTCCGGGAGCAGGTACATATTTTTGCAAGAACCTGGCAACAGAAGTTTATCATCCTATCCGTATGCGGTGCATATATGGGTAGCTAAAGTTTATTTAAATGCATATTGAATTTGACGCCATGATCGGGTCATATGTATTATTGTTTTGAATGGCGGAAGTGCGACTGGTTCGATCATGTTGGACGTCCTCGCCTTTAGCTTTTTTTTATCGGAGCGCAACAGATAACAACGACAAACATTTGTGCAGCGAAATGCGTATTTATTTTTCCGGTCGGACCCTCCCCTCGGTTTACTATCCGAGATTCGGAGCTGGAAATTTTGAAGGAAACTTCCATTTATTGGATGCTCCAAGTTCTGTTTAAATTTCTATGTTAGCTTCTTTCCACTAACATTTTTTTCCTTGACCGCAAAAAACGACTCAAATCTAAGATACTCATGTTTTTTGGCAAAAGTCGTTGAACCTTGTAGCAAAAAGAAGTTGGCACTGAAGACGAACGGATGGATCCGTCCTTGCTCCTAAGGGCAAAGCCGGCTTGATTCAGCACACATTTTTATTTTTTTCCCTTGCAGTTTGGAACGAAAACATAGGCACAGCTGACAGTTTTGCTCATTGTAAGGCATTGTCGGAACAATACAAACTGCATAGCCTTTTTCGATATTCCCAAAAGGTCGAAAAGCTAAAAAAGCTTACAAACTGCAAGCCTTTTTCGATATTCCCAAAAGATCGTAAAGCTAAAAAGCTAAAAAATACAAAAAAGTATTAGAAATCGTGTGGTTGTAAAATAAAATGGCCCAAATTTGGGCAGAAATTCCAAATTGGGGTACCCAGGTAACGTCCGCTCAAACTGGTTGCCCCGCCCCCAAACGGCCGGCTAGATCCGCCCTTGGTGACAGGAATCCTGTTATCGCCTGTTCAACTACACATGAATGATAACTTTGCTAGGATAGATGACATGATAGATGTCACTAAATTAGTCGCCAAGCATGTTTGGCAAATCGGATGCTTTGAACGACATTATTTAACCTCTCAAAAAGCGATAACAGGAGGCAGAGCAGCTGAAGAGCAGCTCCATGTAATCTACTTTTACAACATACGCCTATTGTCATTAGTTTGTTAGTATAAGCGAATAGCGCTCTTATATGCGTAATAATGAATCATTCGCCTAACAAACAAATAAGCAAGAAATAACTTACTATTCCTCGAAATGATCTTTTTTTTATTATTATAGGTATAGATGGTTATGGGTGAGGGATGTAATTGATCTTTTAAGTATGTGAATGCGTGTGGTTTTATCTGTGTGACTTCGCCCATAAATGGTTCACCCCGTCGGCGATGTTGTTAAATAAATAAATAAATAAATAAATAAATCCACAACTGTCAATATTTGAGAGAACTTGGATGCTCTTCATCCAAGTTCTGTCAGATTTTAACTTCATGGCATCATCCATCGTTTCGCTCATAAAACATTTATCAGCAATATGTATGCAAACTTTACTGGCATTAAATACACGCCCCCTCTCCCCATTCTATTCACTTTAATGCCATCAATCAGACGGCAACAAGCCGTCAGTGGCTCCCTGGACCCAGCCGCGTCACACCGTCCTCCGACTCTGGTCAATCAGACGGCAACAAGCCGTCAGTGGCTTCCTGGACCAAGCCGCGTCCCACTGTCCTCTGACTCTGGTCAATCAGACGGCAACAAGCCGTCAGTGGCTCCCTGGACCAAGCCGCGTCACACCGTCCTCTGGTCAATCAGACGGCAACAAGCCGTCAGTGGCTCCCTGGACCAAGCCGCGTCACACCGTCCTCTGACTCTGGTCAATCAGACGGCAACAAGCCGTCAGTGGCTCCCTGGACCAAGCCGCGTCACACCGTCCTCTGGTCAATCAGACGGCAACAAGCCGTCAGTGGCTCCCTGGACCAAGCCGCGTCACACCGTCCTCTGACTCTGGTCAATCAGACGGCAACAAGCCGTCAGTGGCTCCCTGGACCAAGCCGCGTCACACCGTCCTCTGGTCAATCAGACGGCAACAAGCCGTCAGTGGCTCCCTGGACCAAGCCGCGTCACACCGTCCTCTGACTCTGGTCAATCAGACGGCAACAAGCCGTCAGTGGCTCCCTGGACCAAGCCGCGTCACACCGTCCTCTGGTCAATCAGACGGCAACAAGCCGTCAGTGGCTCCCTGGACCAAGCCGCGTCACACCGTCCTCTGGTCAATCAGACGGCAACAAGCCGTCAGTGGCTCCCTGGACCAAGCCGCGTCACACCGTCCTCTGACTCTGGTCAATCAGACGGCAACAAGCCGTCAGTGGCTCCCTGGACCAAGCCGCGTCACACCGTCCTCTGGTCAATCAGACGGCAACAAGCCGTCAGTGGCTCCCTGGACCAAGCCGCGTCACACCGTCCTCTGGTCAATCAGACGGCAACAAGCCGTCAGTGGCTCCCTGGACCAAGCCGCGATGTCAATTCAGACGCCAACAAGCCGTCAGTGGCTCCCTGGACCAAAGCCGCGTCTACAACCGTCCTCTGACTCTGGTCAATCAGACGGCAAACAAGCCGTCAGTGGCTCCCGGACCAAGCCGCGTCACACCGTCCTCTGGCATCTGGTCAACTTCAGACGGCAACAAGCACGTTCGTGGGCTCCTGGACCAACGCCGCACGTCACACTCCGTCCTCTGGTCAATCAGACAGCAACAAGCCGTCAGTGGCTCCCTGGACCAAGCCGCGTCACAACGTCCTCCGACTCTGGTCAATCAGACGGCAACAAGCCGTCAGTGGCTCCCTGGACCAAGCTGCGTCACACCGTCCTCTGACTCTGGTCAATCAGACGGCAACAAGCCGTCAGTGGCTCCCTGGACCAAGCCGCGTCACACCGTCCTCTGGTCAATCAGACGCCAACAAGTCGTCAGTGGCTCCCTGGACCAAGCCGCGTCACACCGTCCTCTGACTCTGGTCAATCAGACGGCAACAAGCCGTCAGTGGCTCCCTGGACCAAGCCGCGTCACACCGTCCTCTGGTCAATCAGACGGCAACAAGCCGTCAGTGGCTCCCTGGACCAAGCCGCGTCACACCGTCCTCTGGTCAATCAGACGGCAACAAGCCGTCAGTGGCTCCCTGGACCAAGCCGCGTCACACCGTCCTCTGACTCTGGTCAATCAGACGGCAACAAGCCGTCAGTGGCTCCCTGGACCAAGCCGCGTCACACCGTCCTCTGACTCTGGTCAATCAGACGGCAACAAGCCGTCAGTGGCTCCCTGGACCCAGCCGCGTCACACCGTCCTCTGACTCTGGTCAATCAGACGGCAACAAGCCGTCAGTGGCTCCCTGGACCAAGCCGCGTCACACCGTCCTCTGACTCTGGTCAATCAGACGGCAACAAGCCGTCAGTGGCTCCCTGGACCAAGCCGCGTCACACCGTCCTCCGACTCTGGTCAATCAGACGGCAACAAGCCGTCAGTGGCTCCCTGGACCAAGCCGCGTCACACCGTCCTCTGGTCAATCAGACGGCAACAAGCCGTCAGTGGCTCCCTGGACCAAGCCGCGTCACACCGTCCTCTGACTCTGGTCAATCAGACGGCAACAAGCCGTCAGTGGCTCCCTGGACCAAGCCGCGTCACACCGTCCTCTGGTCAATCAGACGGCAACAAGCCGTCAGTGGCTCCCTGGACCAAGCCGCGTCACACCGTCCTCTGACTCTGGTCAATCAGACGGCAACAAGCCGTCAGTGGCTCCCTGGACCAAGCCGCGTCACACCGTCCTCTGGTCAATCAGACGGCAACAAGCCGTCAGTGGCTCCCTGGACCAAGCCGCGTCACACCGTCCTCTGACTCTGGTCAATCAGACGGCAACAAGCCGTCAGTGGCTCCCTGGACCAAGCCGCGTCACACCGTCCTCTGGTCAATCAGACGCCAACAAGCCGTCAGTGGCTCCCTGGACCAAGCCGCGTCACACCGTCCTCTGGTCAATCAGACGGCAACAAGCCGTCAGTGGCTCCCTGGACCAAGCCGCGTCACACCGTCCTCTGACTCTGGTCAATCAGACGCCAACAAGCCGTCAGTGGCTCCCTGGACCAAGCCGCGTCACACCGTCCTCCGACTCTGGTCAATCAGACGGCAACAAGCCGTCAGTGGCTCCCTGGACCAAGCCGCGTCACACCGTCCTCCGACTCTGGTCAATCAGACGGCAACAAGCCGTCAGTGGCTCCCTGGACCAAGCCGCGTCACACCGTCCTCTGACTCTGGTCAATCAGACGCCAACAAGCCGTCAGTGGCTCCCTGGACCAAGCCGCGTCACACCGTCCTCCGACTCTGGTCAATCAGACGGCAACAAGCCGTCAGTGGCTCCCTGGACCAAGCTGCGTCACACCGTCCTCCGACTCTGGTCAATCAGACGGCAACAAGCCGTCAGTGGCTCCCTGGACCAAGCCGCGTCACACCGTCCTCTTGTCAATCAGACGGCAACAAGCCGTCAGTGGCTCCCTGGACCAAGCCGCGTCACACCGTCCTCTGGTCAATCAGACGGCAACAAGCCGTCAGTGGCTCCCTGGACCAAGCCGCGTCTCACCGTCCTCTGACTCTGGTCAATCAGACGGCAACAAGCCGTCAGTGGCTCCCTGGACCAAGCCGCGTCACACCGTCCTCTGGTCAATCAGACGGCAACAAGCCGTCAGTGGCTCCCTGGACCAAGCCGCGTCACACCGTCCTCTGGTCAATCAGACGGCAACAAGCCGTCAGTGGCTCCCTGAACCAAGCCGCGTCACACCGTCCTCTGGTCAATCAGACGGCAACAAGCCGTCAGTGGCTCCCTGGACCAAGCCGCGTCACACTGTCAGGGGTGTGGTTTTATGAAAATGATTGTGGGTGCCCAAATGGAAGCTCATCCTACCCCCTCCCAGTGAGAGGGTCCCACTCCAGTGACCAAAGAAAATATTGGTGCTAATTTTTTCGTTAGTTTACTTCTTGACGTTAAACGGCCCAACACATTGCTCGATTGAAAAGGGAAACAGGTATTGCCATTTGTACTAGGTACTAGGCATGATAAACAGAAGCATCATTATCCAAGTGAAGTATTTGGTGGGAAGTGAGGCGATTGAAAGAGTGCACGAAATGCGAAACCTGGGAGTGATGTTAGACGGAAAGTTGACTTTTGGTGCCCATGTAGACGCAGTGCTGAAGAAAGCCAACAGGGCTCTCGGTCTTTTGATGAGATCGTTTCAAACCGGAAAAAATGTCGCTCATTGTACGATGTCAATCCCAAGTCAATCATATCGACATACTGCGCAAATGTTCGATCAATACTAGAGTATGGCTGTGTTATATGGGGAGGAGCTGCCAACACGCACTTGAAAAGAACTGAAAAAGTTCAGCATAAGTTCCTGACTTGGCTCTACGCTCGCTGTCGTGTTGCAGATGTCGCTTTGGATTATGATAGTCTTCTACGCCATTTCGGACTAGCATCTCTCGCTGCAAGATGATTGCAATACATCATGCTCCTGAGAAACACTCACAACAACAAAATTGACTCGTCTTTCCTTGTAGAGTCATTCCCGTTGGCAGCTGCTCCCCGCGTACTCCGTAGCAGATTGTTGTTCCACGTGCCGCATGCCAGAGTGAACACGGTCAAGTCCAGTATGTTTGTCAGAATCCCTCGTCATTGCAACACGTTCCTAAACTCTACAAGGACCGTAGATATCCGGCATACAGGGATTGGTAATGTTAGGAAACATGTCATCGTATACTCCACTACAATACTCTAGTCAGTGTAATCATAGTGCTTTTATATCTCATAGGTCATGTCTTTTAGGTAGGCCGTGGGTATTTTTGAGTTGTCAGTCTAATCATGTACTCATTTAAATATATCATGTCTTTGTCTTGTATCGCATTTTATATCACATGTTGTATGGTGTCTTTGATAATTTTAGGAAACATGTCATCGTTTACTCCACTACAATACTCTTAGTCAGTGTAGTCAGTGTTTTATATCTCATAGGTCATGTCTTTTAGGTGGGCCGCATGTATGATGTGTTCAGTCTAGTCATGTACCCACTTAATATCTCATGTCTTTGTCTTATGTCGCATTTTATATCACATGTTGTATGGTGTCTTTTAGGTTGGTATGTTTGTGTTTTAGCGTGTGTTTCGCTACGTTTGTGACTTCATCTATAAGTGGGTTTGATTGGCCCATTGATGATGATTGAAATAAACTAAACTAAAATTTGTATTTTATTCGCTGATTTTAGGTGGCAGCATTTAAATAATTTCTGTTGTCATCAAGGTCTACATTTTGAAATCCACTCCAAAGGCGAGCAAAAAAGGATATTTCAGGCAACAAACATTAAGTTTGAAGCACATAAAAAGTGTCATGGACCCGTACCTACCATTCCTCACAATTACAATATTCAAAGCATCAAGAGATTTCTTGCTGCATATAAAACATTGATTTATTGAACTTAATGTCATTTAAACGCATGAAACGGATAGGTACCTGTTCTTTTAGCCTGCACTATGAAGTTGAGTGTTTGAACACTACCCCCCCCGAGGTTTTTCGGAGATGATGAAAAACGGCGGCATTTTTACACGTACCTTACCCCCCATTCTTTACATTAAGAGGTCCCGCATCAAAATCAGCCCAATTCCTTCTAGATCATTTTATTATAGGTAATTCTTGATGATCCAGACGCAGAATGCCCTTCTGGGATTTTTTTTAACATGAGGTCATCTCAGGTCAGGTCACCAGGTTACGTCAAGTACCCCACGTCCAAAAACGTGTGCGGTCGTGCCACAGCTTCAGTGTTTCACTGAACTTTTTGAAGCTGACATGCTCTCATAAGGTGATATGTGCCTACACTCACACAAAATCAACACCTGCGCAGGGTGTCAACACTCCTAGCCCGTGTGATGCCCACACAACCTAAAATACGTCGCCTGGAAGGTGTTTTGATTAGCGCTCAGGGAGGTGTACCGGAACAACCGTAATCGCCGATGCATGTGGTGTATAGGTTTAACGGAACACCCTTGATAACCGCTGCATGGGGTGTCGAGGTGTCGCTATACTCATGCGTGGGGTGTCGATTGACACCTCAGCCGGGCGTATTGCGGGAGTTCGTTTACCATTGGGAAAGGCGTAACGTCACCGCTGCATGGGGTGTCGAGGTGTCGCAATACTCATGCGGGGGGTGTCAATTGACGCCTCAGCGGGGCGTATTGCAGGAGTTCGTTCACCACTGGGAGAGGTGCAACGGTCGCCGCTGCTTGGGGTGTCGTGACGTAGACGCATGGCGGCTCAGAGACGTGTCGCAACTTGCAAGACTCATGCCAATCTGAGCACTCTGACCTGACTCTGACCACTCTGGCCAACCTTCCCAATCTGAGCAACTAAAAATTAGTACATTTCCGTGCAAAGCCATTGTATTAACAAAACCGTTAATTATTGTAAACAGATCCATGTATCAACATCAGCATCACAAATCAGCATCATAGGGTGGGACGAAAATGAAATTTGCACATGCACCGGGTATGGCCACCTGCTCTGTAGTCTGTGCATCACTAAAATCACAATTAAATTTGTTTCTTGGATGTTTTCAGTTTGCGCGCTTGCATTGTTTGAAAGCAAACACAACGGCGCCCGGCGTTGCAGTCTCCATTGGCCGCGCGGCGTTAGCCGCCGCAGCTAACACCGGGTAGCGGCTGCCCATGAGATCGAAAGACTGTCTGCATGGGAAAAGGGCGTATCCGATGGAAAGGCGTCCCATATATCACGTTTAATGGGATTTCCGCTGCGAGATGGATCGGCCGGCACGACTTCTCACATGTTGTGGACATGTGTTTCGCCTGGGGCAAGGAAGTGCCTGTGGTAGCCAGTGCCGACGCTGCAGCTGTTGTCTCCCTCCGGCTGGATTACTGCTGTGTAGCCTCGCGGCTCTGGAGGTGCCTGGCGGCGGTCCCCAGGCCCGCCACCACTCCGCTGCTCCGGACCTCTTCGGGTTTCGGGTAGATGGACCCCGGTGTCGCAGTCGGACTCCCATGAGGGCCGGGCAGTTGAGCAGGACATGCTCCAGCGTGTCTGCCACCTCTGCAGACGGTGCATCAGCCTGCCCGGCACGCCCTACTACTGCACTGTTGGTACTCCGGTCTGTGATTCCGTCCGATTCTGTACATGTACTGCGCTGACCCGGATCAGTGGCCGGCGCGCAGTTGGTGCCTGGTGAACATCCACCGCTGTCCCTCTGGGGTGCTCCTTGGGAGCGGCTCCGGTAGGTGGTCCTTCATCAGGGTCTTGTACCATCCGTCGGGCCACTCCCGGACGGACCTGGCCTTGGCCGCCCGGGCTGCCGCACGGTATGCGGTGCGGACATCCATGGGGACTCCCGCTGTGGCAGGGCCGCGGCCTCCTTCGCTACGGTGTCGGCCCGCTCATTCCCCTCCAGGTCGCAGTGGGCTGGGACCCACTGTATGTCTCCACAACAGAGCCATCTGACGCTCTTATCCGAGTCGTCACGTTCATCCTCAACCTGTACGAGCCGGGATGGTTCCGGTTTCGCGTGCACAGCAACATCACCAACGTTGCCAGGAACTTCCACTTTCGGTTAAGTGTTCGATGAGGCTCAGCGACGACAGAGACATCACCTACAGCGTGCTGCAAAGGAACGGCTTCTGGGCGCACGGAGACAATGTCCTGGTAGCGATGTTAAAGGGAATAGGTCACCTTGAAAGTTGTCTTGAAATTCAACCATACGGTGCATCTTGAGCTCAAAACTACGAATATGCCTTTGGTTTGGACAACTGATGGATATATGTGGAGAAAGAAGTAAGTTTCTCTTTGTATTTCACGAGAAATCGTACGATGACAGCTGGCGTCCTGGCTCCGCCCCGCTCCGCCTGACGCCAAGTACAGTCTCTGACAAGGGGCCGCCGCCCCGTCCGGGCAGCAGAGCGGATATTAACGAGGAGTCGTGATCAGAGACTACTTGAGTGAGAGTGTGTATCTGCCTCCGGCGGCGAGCGTTCATATCCCGATCGTGGCCCGGAGCAGCGGACATGAAACCGAGCCCACTAGTCCTGTGTCGAAATTACTTAACGTAGAGGTAATTCTTTCACCACAACCCATTTTTAGGTCTGCTCTACAAATCTGCTATCTCAGTCCAAAACTCCATGTTAAAGGTGAACAAGAACTGCTTTGGTCTATTTCTGATCTACGAAAGTGGTACCCAGCTACTTTCTATCCATAATAACTACACGTATCGCATCGTGCCGCTCCGAACTTTCGGCCGCGTCTCAATTTCCATGCATCCAGATATACACAAAGGAGAGCACTCCACACAAGCTGCACTCCGAAACCTTGAAAGCCCCAGGTACGCCTTGTGCAACCTCCAACATCTCAACATGGTCTGTAGAAAGCACGAAGAAGCAACATCAGGAATAAGTTTGCTTCAGGACACACCGCGCAAACCAACAAGAACTGAATATTTTACAACAAAACATAATACGCACGTTGGATACGCGCCCCATCATGGTATAGAGATATCCATCGAAACAACTACCTCTTCTCAGTGGATCTGGCAGTTTCGCAGAGATGCAGAGATGAACCCGGTGATTTCTCCGGACGATCAGGTGAACTACCGACGAACCGCTGCAGCGCCACTGGCTCTGAAAATAAAAATGGTAGAAGTGCTGTAGTCAGCATATCGGCTACGATTGCTTACACTCACAACAGTAGGGGAAATGTTCAGACTCTGGAGCGTTTTCACCGCACAGGCGTCTCGCCGACATGACTAGAACGTTTGGACTAGAGACTATCACAGACAAAAATCACATTTGGTTCCATGTTTTGACTACCATGTCTCAGGGTGAAGGACCGCTGGCTAGCAGACGGACGGATAGCAAGATCGGAACGGCCTGAGAGGTGGCCAACCTAACTGGTGACGGCGCAGGTGATGAAGGGGGACTGGGAGCGAGGACCGACCAACAACTGTCAGACGAGGTCCGGGCGGACAAATTTGGATACAACGTGAAGCGGGAAACTGGGACGGCCAATTTGGACAGGGGAGAATCCGAGGCAGGGTTTCCAGGACTGAGTCTTAGTTGTAACCAGTGAACGCCCGCAGCAATGACTAGGCCGTCACGCAGCCTAGAGATGACTGGTTTCTACATTTATTCCACACATACGACACAGGCAGCAACAATTAACGCATACACTCACACACAACAGTGAACAACATACATACGCAACAGTCAACAACACGCATACTCACAGTCAACAACACTCATGCCTATCACAGTCGCAACACAGTTAATGACTCACATACACAACACATACATGGTTCGAGGAGCGGGCCAGGTTCTATTGCAACAGATAATTTTGGATTGCTGGGAAGACCGGTCGCCTAGCACCACCCGGCCGAAGTCCATGGGGGACTCACGCGATGCCAGAAAAGCGGATTCCCATGTCCGAGACGAAGAGTAGCTGGTGAGGAGTCTACATCAACATGCCACAGGTCGGCGAGCGGCTAGTGTGACGAATTGGCAGCTCCAGAAGCTAACAGCACGGTCCGGGATTACAGTCCGAACTCAGGCCAGCAGGGTTCATCATAGTTGAGAGAAAGCGAACTTCCGAAACATTGCCTTACGTACCGTCGAGTCCGCAAGCTGCACATCCTCAGTATTCCAGAGTCGGGAAGGTCATGCAGGGAAGCCTGGAAAGAGAAATGATCATTTTAGGAGGCGATACCATCTTGAAGGCAAACGGGCGCCAGACAATGGCATTGGTCACAATTTAGTATCAAGTAGTAGCAGCCTTGTCCCCAATACAGAAGGAAACTGAATAGGCAACCATAGACTTACGAAAAACGTTCATTTTAAAGATTGAATAGTCAGCTCAGGTCCTTAAACCGAATGTTTATGGTCTCCTCAGTAAATGACAATCTTGCCAATCTACAACGGAGCATTTTACGGTAGGGATTTATCTGTCAGGTGCTGTCATTTTCGTAGCTTGGGAAGACATTTTCGTAGCGTGGTTAAAAGCTTATCACCAGTCATACAGAGTCTTTCAGAGTCCATCACAAGACCTCAGCTAGCGGGGTTGAGCACTAGAACCTAGTATAGTTATCGCTTCGTAAATAATGTTCCAAATGTAAATAGAGGGAAACAAATGAGTCAAACATACGGTAATCACATGTTAATCGCAATGCACTTACTGTCACAATCAATGAAGCTCGTCCTTCCCTCCACCACTGGCAACAGAACAATACACATTGTAAGAACGTTAAAACACAGCTATAATATCAAACCTCACGAAAATCTCAGATTACAAACATATTATGCATTGGTCCCCTTATCCTATAGAGGATCGGTCCACGGAAGGCCGCCAAGCCTTCGGTAGGCCAATTCAGACTAGATTAGGCAACTGTGTTGCCTCTTTAAACTTTGTTTCGGTGCTCTGGAGTACGCTTACAGGAGAAATATCAAGTGCCGAGCTGCCGAAAATTATGAAGAAAGTATTACGATTTTAGCATTCCTGCAAGCGAATCCTTATGCATCACATATCTGTTTACTCCACGTAGGAGTCTGTACAGAGGCAAATGACGAGCCGATCGCTTAGGAAACCGCCTGATGCCAACCAATGCAGAGATCCAGCGAATATCTGGCAGGGGTGGGTCAAGCAGCTTCGCCAGCTCGCCAAGGCCTACTATCACAAACTTCGTCCAAAAACAAGCATCGCAAAACAAATTAGCACGGTAAGACACTGGAGAAGAGACTAACCAACAAGCCAAAACCATGCACAGAAGGTTTTTGCCTAGAGTCTTTAATTTACAGACTCAATTACTGTCAAATAAGCAAGCCTGGACCGGTTGGTCCGCCTCAAATGTTTGATGACAAATGATAATTGACTAGCATCACATGGGACCAATGCCACCACCGACTGAGCGGTGCGTGAACACTTTGTCATCATGGAGAAAATGTTTTACTGTCAGGCATCCGTCCTGCGACTTACTAGCAGGCTGTATGTGAAAGCCTCTGAGAAACTTAGAATCTTGGTCAACGCCTGTGGGAAAGCAAATGGCATCGTGTTATCAGGTACCAAAGCACGGACGGATAATTTAATAATAGTTCCAATCTGAGGCAAATCTGAAAGCAAAAAAAAGTCATTTCAAAGAATTTTTGTTATTATAAATGTTTTTACACATGTTTGTAGTAACTAGTTTACAAAGATATGGCTTTTAGAAATGTTTGTAATTGCACATGATCTATTTCTCAAAGGTTGACTGAAGTGAGGAAATGTTTGCAATTACAAACTTGCAATTCCAGTGGCCGAGGTTCTGAATTTCAGTTGACGTTTTACTGGAGAGGTTATTTTCTTGGCGAAGTTGCATTGCCCAGGTTGTTTGTAATGGTTTAGTGTATACATAGGTATACAGGCGCGACCCGACAGAAACGACACAGACAGACACAGACACGGACACAGACATGTGTTTTGCCACCCGTCCACATAGAGCGTGGCTTTTCCGAGTCACACGTCAATATGGTAAAAGCTTGGACATTCAAATGTAAATCACAGACTCACACACACCCGCCACACACCAGACATGACCTGACCTTTTTGGAATTTGGCAGTTTCTAGGACATTGCGACTCAGATTTCCAATTTTGCACCCATTTAGCATAATTATATGCTCATTCGCGATTCTAGCTAGATTAAATTGAATTTATACACATTATTTTTTTTGAATTTTAGGTCATTGACATGACCTCAGGTCACCAAATGACCTAATACTTTAAAATCAGGTATTAATGGCTTTCTTAAATATTTTAGTTATAAAATGCATCGGTCTATAAGCTACCAGTAAACAAACAAAACAAAACAAAGTAAACAGTAAACAAACGCGTACCAGGATTAGATTGTTTGACATAAGGTAAATGAGGCATTTTAAAGTAACGGTCGTAAATTATTATCGGCTGTAAACGGCCGACACTCACCTGCGTATCGACTCAATTGTACCAGGGTAGACTCAGACCTGCAACATACAAACCCAAGGCATTTGTATAACGTCACCACCATGACCTCGAATCACATTTCCCCCACCGTAATACCTCAGATAGCGGAGTGAGCTCAGGAGCACAGACCACGCGTCGCACCGACATGACTAGTCTGATATCACTTCTATGTTCCATGTAATGACTCGTCTCATGCCGTCATGACCCGCCCCGAGGGGCGTGGTCGGGTAGGGGATAGCAAGGTATGAAACGCCTGGGAGGCGGCGAACCTCTTTTTGAAAAACCTGCCTGCTTTTGACCTGCTTTTTGAGAAAGTGCGTGAACATACTGAAACGCCGTAAATGCATAAATCTATGCTGACCGAAAATCCTCTAATAAAACAAACGCCTGTAAACGAACTCCTACAGAGATTAGATCCAAGGAAAATTTTAAGTAACGTTTTTAAGTTTAAACCGCGCACTGCAGGGGGGGGTAATTTCCGCCCCCCCTCAGGTTTTTCAAACATAGCGAAAAATGGCGTCGCGCGGCGCCGCCGGATTTTGACACACCTGTCAGGACATCAATTGCGCACACTTTGAAAAAAAATATCCTCGGGTCATCTCAGGTCAGGTCACGAGACCAGGTCAAGTGACCCTACCTCCAAAAATGTTTGCAGTTGTCAGGTCAATTTCGTAACCTCCCCATACTAAGTCAATGGGGAAATATACAAATGCTTCCTATTTCAAGGATATGCATGATATTAGTCCAATTACTTCTGGATCATGTTATTATAGGATATTCTTGATGATCCAGGTGCAATTTTTGTTCAGTGACCCCTATTGGGTCATTTGAGGTCATGCGAGGTCACCATCACTTTTCTGTCAATAACTCCCGACATAATGAAGATAGAAGTAACAGACATCAATGTCTTTGTCTCGTCGAATAGTCTTTCCATATGCAACATGCCCTACTTGGGTCAACATTTGACCTTGACCCGAGGTCAAATTGTTAAGTTGACTTAACAAGGTCACCATGTATATCATTCGAAGCGCCTTGACAAGATAAACACAATGACGTAAAGTTTTTAGATATCTTTATTAAATAAAAAGTTAATAGCAAAAAACGATTTAGCAAAAAAACTGCACGTTTTTCTTTTTGACCTCTGGTGACCTAAAAGAACACTGAATACTTTCGATAGAACATGTATCAAGCTATCAAATTCCTTTTCCGCTTCTCGCTACGTAGCGTAGTTTTCGAGATCTCAGGGGGGGGGGGGGGGGGGGGGCGCAAATCAACCCCCCTGCAGTTAGTGTTCGGCGCAAAGCCCCTGCAGTGCGCGGGTTAACAGTTTCAGACAAGTTCCATTTTTAGAGTTTCCGGAGACTTTACCCTCGCCCTACGGGGGGCGGATTAAGTAACATTTTCAAGTAACGGTCGTATCTGGGCAAGAATTATCGGCTTTAACACGCGCCCTGGAGGGGGGAGGGGGGGGGGGCGAAATCCGCCCACCCATCCGGTTTTTCGAGGATAGCGCGTGCGCCGCCGTTTTTTGTATACCTGTTTAAAAATGAACTTCCCGCATTATGTAAAATTCATGGCCTCAGGTCATCTCAGGTCAGGTCACCAGACCAGGTCACGTGATGACCTCAACTCCAAAACGTTTGCAGTAGTATCACAGCCACAGTTTTACGCCGATCGGTTTCAATCTTGCAGGACATCATAAGGTCATAGATACCAACAATTTGTTAATCTCGGATTTCTAATATCGGTGACCTAAGGTCAGGTCAATTTTGTGACCGCCAACACGGTTTTATCAATAACTATCGACATGAAGATAGAAGAGAAAACGGTACCAATATGTTTGTCTCGTAGAGACACGTCTCCCAATATGCAACATGACCAACTTGGGTCACCACTTGACCTTGACCCGAGGTCAAATTTCTCAGTTGACCTAACCCAGTCACCATTAATATAATTCGAAGCGCCTTGACAAGACACACGCGATGGCGTCAACATTATTGCTTTATCTTTATTAGGTAGGTTATTTGGGGGAAACAGTTTTGAAAACAAAATCACCTTTTTCACATTCGATGACCTCTGGAGCCTAAACTATTGACCCGAGTTCAAATCTGACAAAATCAACGTCGATTGCATTTTTCAATGACTTTCGATTGCTTTTTTCCGTTTGCTGCTAACTATCATAGTTCCCGAGATATGAGAGTGTTCAAACCGAAGTCTTGAAAACTTGAAAATCTGACCCTTGATGACCTCTGGTGACCTCAATATTGAACTGAAAACAGAATAACGAAATACTTTCGAAAGAGCTCGTCTCGAGCTATCTAACGTAGTTTCCCGCTTGTCGCTATGTTGCGTGGTTTTCGAGATCATAGGGGGAGGGGGGGGGGGGGGGGGGGCGAAATCCGCCCCCCCCCTCCAGTAGCCTTTTTCATAAAGAAATTGTACAAACCTGTTGTAGTTTAAGTTTGTAATTTGAACCTTACAACCTACAAATCCAGCACGTTTCATAAACACTACACACACCACATCAGCGGGGGTTGTAAATTCGGCGGCGATTGTAGCTTTTGTTTGAGTCAGCTGACAAAAGTAAATAAACAAGGTTCTTGAGGTGCGTCAAAGACACAAAGAAATATATCAAATATCCAGACTTCACCTATTCTAATATTATAACATTGTGATTATTTTGAAGGAAAAATATGATACTGAAATAATATAAGTTATATGAAAAAGGGCGTTACTGCAAAGAAAATGACAAGAACATTTCTTTTCGGATCAAGCAGAAATTGTAAATAAACACCGCGACTGTGGAAGATTTGGAAAGGGCGATATTCGCTAGTGTTAAGAGTTCGTTTGGCAAAACACAAAGTTGGTGTGGCAGTGGCCCCACCATTTGAATAGGAAACTCCACCCGTGGCACCGAGGCAAAAGCAGGTGAAACACTTCCAATAGATCCGGGAGAGAAAGGAGGTAAGATCACTATCTATAAATATAAGTGTGAAGAAAGTGTCTTCGTCGTCGTGATTCGAACGCGCTTAATGAAAAGTCCCAGTTAATATTCGGCACGTGTATTGATGTGGGTACCTGCATTCAGGAGACTCCAGATAATTTGAAATAATGATATATTTGATTATGTGGATGCAAAATTCGTAGAGCTAACCGACACGGGAGGAGTTTTCTATTCAAATGGTGAGGCCAAAAAAATGTTCTCATAAAAGATGTTCTCCGTAATACCGTAAAGGTGTTCTCCGCTCCAAGGATTCGGTTTTCTACACACCGAAGGGGCATGGTAGATTGCATGTGTAGTTTGCCTGATAAATTATACAATTGGTCCGTTGTTTAGGGACTCAGCTGCTCAGGCATTTTGGACCGGGATTTGTACAATTAGTATGTGTAGGTTTGTGTAGATTTGTTGTTTGTGATTGTAAATTGTAGTTTTTGCTTTATGAAACATTTGTACAACTACAAACCTACAATCTTACTTATACAAAAGTTACAAATCGACCTTTATGAAAAAGGCTACAGGGCGTGTAATTATCAGAGGCCCTCCAGGGCGCGTGTTAAACAGCAGAGACTCACCTGCGTATCGACTCCCATTATACCAGGGTAGACGCAGACCTGCAACATACAAACCCAAGGCATTGGTATAACTTCACCACCATAACCCCGCATCGCATTTCCCCTTCCACCGCAAGACCTCAGATAGCAGAGTGAGCTCAGGAGCACCGACCACGCGTCGCACCGACATGACTAGTCTGATATCACTTCTATGTTCCATGTAATGACTCGTCTCATGCCGTCATGACCCGCCCCGAGGGGCGTGGTCGGGTAGGGGATAGCAAGGTATGAAACGCCTGGGAGGCGGCGAACCTCACCAGAGACGGCCCAGACCAGGGTGGCGTCGGGAACGGAAACTGTCTGTAGGAGTCTCCCACGGCACAGCAACCTTCCGCGACTTGGCCGAAACCGGACCAGGAAGAATATACAACATGCACAAATTTGTTATGTCGGTCCTACTATTGTAAACAGGAGATTTGGGAGTAGTTAGGAAGTCTGGTCACCTGCGGCCACCCGGCAAAGTCTATTGGTCCGATGTGACCGCAGACGAGCGGGTTCACATGACCGAAAGTAAGGGTAGCAGGTGAAGGGAGTCTGTACATATTTACAGCCCGTGAGGGGCGTGGTCGGTACTCACGGCTCCCGACTAGTCACCGCTCATCATCGGTTCGTGAAGTTTCCGCTAAGAAAGTACTGCCGCGCCAGAAACTTCAGAAACCTTTCAGAAACATTTCAGCACAATAATCCTTCGTGAAAACTACTAATATTACAAAGTTCTGGAATTAATATTGAATCGAAGAGTTCTTAAATCGCACGATTAATTTAATGCAAATTTAATCATGAAGCTTGTGATGCTCTTACCTCAGTCCAGAGGTGATCGTCCACATCAAGTGTTTTCTCACGCCGCTGCAAATATAGATATAGCTACTGTAAAAAACATACGTTGACGACAAAATCTCAGAAATGCTCAAATTCTCAGATCACCCATACCTCGTACACTGGTCCCCTTAAAACCTAAACGGAACCGACCCTCAGAAGCTTGAACCAGCCAACGCTACACGGTCGTTCTCAGACTGCACTTGTGTGCTTTATGCGTGTTGCAGCGAGGCATGTGCCGAAGTCTGCTTACAGGAGCATGTCTAAAGTAATAAATCTCACCAACTGGGGCTATTGAAGAATTTGGATACTTTCTGCAAACAGGCCTCCGCGCACAACTTATTCAAATGGGTGCTCCACTAGGGAGCCTGTACAAAGACAATGGCAGGCTGATCTCTTAGGAGGCCGCCCGAGTGACGCCCAATGCTAAGATGGTAAGAATCCTTTGCAATGAAAGTCTCAGGCGGCCTCGCCAGCCCGACATTGGCTTATTAAATAGACGGATCATCGTTTGGTAGCTATAGACATAAGCAAAACAAAACACTAGGACATTAACAAATTAAACTTCACACATGTATACACAAACAAAACGAAACAATACACTAACACGAAACGAAAGTCATACATATAATCCAACTACATATGGATTTACAGGAGACACTCCCACATGGGACCAGTGTCAACATCATCCATGTGGTGCTATGTCAGTTTTCATCATAGAGAAAGCAGCTTGATCAAAATGAATATTTGAATACAGCTGAGCTTACCTGTAGACGTGGTCAGTTGGTTACGGTTCCCAGCGTTGTGACGATTGAGTTCCAAGGTGACTGGGTTACGATTAGACTGCTTTACAAAAAGGAATGATGGATGAGATGACAGTAATTCATGCAGATTCCTAGCCGCAAAGGCGTTCTGGTAGTGCAACGGCGCTTATGGTGAGTGACCTGAAACACAGGATATAATTCAGGAACACTAACCATTCAAAGGATGCCACATATTTAGCGGTATAGATGCCAAACATACGTTTACCTTAATAACGAACAGTTCAGACAAGTTCCATTTTAATAGCTTTCGAAGACAACAGAAATGTGCCAAACAGCGATGTTGGAAGGTAATGGGGAATAAAGAGAAATCCTACCACGGGGCGTTTTATTACGGACAGCGACCGACAGCGCCATAAGGTTATATGAACGGAAGACTATTGTTTTATACCGCTTGATATCCCATCGAATGGTATCGAGAATAGGCAAGAGACTGGGGAAGACCTCAATGCAGCATACCTTAACCCTATTCCCTGGGGGGGGGGGGGGGGGGGGGGCAGATTCTGCCCCTCCTGGTGGGTTTTCACTTGCCGCTTCCTAAACCGTGATGCCATTAGTCCAATTTAAATAGCAGTTTCAAAACAGTGAAACATTGGTCACTAAGTGGAAAATGAAGGATTCTTTCACCATCACATGATCACGATTAAGGCGCCAGTGCGTCAATTTACCGTCTGCTGTTATGCATCGCATTGGTAGTATGGTTGTTGCAGCCTAAGCATTGCCTTTGTTGGTGTTGTTTCAGTCGTATTATACATAATTCACGTCAGGTGCTGGTCGCGAAAATAAGTGCCCGCTAACTTGGCTAAAATAAGCTCCTCCCACGTTTCGAGCTGTATGACTTACGGTACGGTGCACGACACAGCGAGTCATTTTTAGGCACCGCAAGCACTTTTTAGATGCCTGCGGCATGTACTATGCGGCATGCGAACATATGTGCGACAAAATACTAATGACAGCGCCGGTATATTGGTGGAACATTGTGTTATTGGTTGTGTTGTATGGTACCGGCATGATACTTTCCGGAGATCTTGCAGCTCTAATTCTTATTCGCGAAAAAGCGGCAACTGCCGTCGGAAAAAGTAAATCGGTTGCGCATATGGAAGCGTAGCAGTCTTCGCAAAAGCTGCTACGCTACCAAAAGAAGGTAAAAATGTCGAAAGAAAAAATACCCCGCTCTGGATGTTTGTGCCGTTGACAGTACTTATAAAGCACGATTTCGAAATAAAAGGAACCAAGATCACTCTTACACCATGTTTGAGCAAATTGGATCAAATCTCAGTCTGGGGTAGTGGTGATATCTACTCAAACGAGCTTAATGGAAGATGTTCCACAATTAGTCAACAATGTTCCACATTTTGAAATTGCTATGTAAACGGGGCGTGACTTTCCCAAAATTGAAGGCGTGGTCAATTTAGACAAAATCGGTCCAGCAGAGGCGGTTCCAGGCTCCTGTTTCGGAGAGTGGTACGAATACGGTTTTGCATCGCATACTTCCTTCGTGGTTTGCAGTGCAATACATGATTCAGAAACAATTTGAATGCAATATGTGTCATAGATACAGTGATTCTACATACTTTTTGGGGGCAGAGGCGCACTCAGCATAGAAAATGGGAGGCGATACCCACCCTCAAATTAGGTCAAACTTCAAATTAGTAAGACAATAAAAGAGTTACACGCATGGTACCCCCATGTTTTTCCTGGATCCGCCTAAGCGCAATATCAAATTTTACCAAATTACAGCATATGGTGCCCACATGCGTCGTTCATGTCCCAAACAATCACGTACAGCAGATATTTTTTTATCCAGAAAATCCTCCCATTTTACATTCCCTGAATACGCCTATAATTTTTTATTTTGTTTTTGTTTTGATAATTAAATTCCAGTACATTTGAAGCTCAAAAGCGTTTGAAGCATGCAAATCGGTCGAACCACATGTCCGCAAAGACCTTTAAAAACACACACCAAAATTCCTTAGTTTTTGCCCCCTGGCCCCCTATTTTTGAACAAAACAAAGATTTAGGGGTCCATGACTAATCTCGTCTCTTGAATCTTGTCATGACTAATCGAATAACGTTTTCCCCATCGAAATCGACCGAGCGGTTCCAGAGATCTCTGGGGGGGGGGGGGGGGGGGGGGGTCAGAATCTGCCCCTCCCTGCAGGTAAACGTAATTCTGGCCACCCGCAGGGAATAGGGTTAAACAAGGGCGCATATATTATTATTACAGTTTCAAGATGCATATATACACCATACACCAAAACACAGTCAGAAAACCTGTTTGTCGTACAGTTACAAAGTCAATTTAGGATTCCAATAATATTATTTTCATAGCAATGCTGTATGTAGCATCAGATCAGAAACATATTCAGAGACAGCATCCGCTTTCGGGGAAACATACATTAAGTAGATTATTTCCATGCAACGGCGATATAATGAATGTGTAATGTATTTTTACATTCCAAGAAATAAATTACTGATTTAGGCGATATGACTATTCAATGGTTATGGAAACATGTCGAGCTCATAGGCTTAATGTCTGAACCCAGAAAAGCTCTACGCGTGCCCTTAAGTTGCCCTTAGAAAAGCTCTACGCGTGCCAAAAATAAGTTTACCTAAATAACTAAACGTTTCGACAAGTTCCATTTTTAGAGTTTCTAGTGTAAGAAACCCCAAGTGTAAGAAACTGATTAAGTCATTGTTTAAAATAGCTGAATTTTTCACTAGATACGAGCAAATAATTACCTTTTCTGTATTTCTGACTAAAAACGGGTCTAGGAACATTTTTTATTTGCATTTATCAATTTCTAATAGGTTTTCCAAGATAAAAATCGCAGTTTTGGACGTGGTAAATCAGGTGATTCTCTTGACCTGGAAGGTCACCAGTTACCCTGAAACCTAAAAATCGCATACTGTTAGATTCCTCATGACAGGCAACATGCTGGTTCTTATTGCATTGCTCCAAGTTGTTTGGTTTGGAAGTCAGGCCCCCCCGTAGGGCGAAAGGGGAAAAAGCTCCCGTAGGGCGAGGGTTAACCCTCGCCCTACGGAAGTTTTTTCACCTTCGCCCTACGGGGGGAGGGGTCCTAAATAGACCCCCTGCAACTTCCAAACCAAGCAAGATAGAGCAATGCGGCAAGAACAAATATATTGCCCGTCATGTTGGGAATCTAATGGTATGCAATTTTTGGGTATCAGGTCAACGAGTGACCTTCCAGGTTAAGAAAATTACCTGATTTACCACGTCCAAAACAGCGATTTTTTATCTTCAGAAAACCACAATGATAAATTAATAAATGTTAACAAAAAGGCATGTTCCTAGACCAGTTTTGCCTCAGAAATACAAAAGAGGTAATTATTTGTATCTGGTTAAAAAAAAGTCCAAAAACGTTATTAAAAAAATGACGTCATAAGTTTTACACTAATAGAGATATTGCTTTGCAATTTGGTTTGAACATTATCCATACTCAGTAATCACATATTCAGTTAAAAAAAACATCTTTGAATTTTGTTGTTCATTTTAAGGATCAAAAACCCATTTCGAAAATCCGAGATTGCCATTTTAAAGAAAATCACATTTTGTATCTTTGCTGAATTGTGTTTGCAATTTGCTTCAAAACATTTTCTACAATTTTTCAAGCATTTATGGTTTTCCCAACAACATGTCATGAAAAGTCATTATTTCCCAAATTTCTCACCAATTACAACGAAATTTTTACAGCATACGTAAAATTGTTTTTACATTTTTTACTACTTTTTATTTTACAGCATACGTACGTAATACATTTACAGCATACGTAATTGTTGTAAACTCAGCTGCTGCAAATTTCAGCAAGATGCGCCGCATATGTAAAAAGTTATGGAAGAAAAATCTCAGGGTTTTAGGACGTAGGGAGAGGACGTAGGGTGAGGGTTAATACTATAAAGGACGCGTCGCATCAACCCAGAAGAGTTATTGCTTCATAAAACATGTTAGTATTGTAAAGAGGGAAACAAAGTCATACATTATACGGCATCAAATGTTAATATCGCAATACACTTACTGTCAATCCATGAAGCTTGCCATTTCTTCCACCACTGCAACAGAAAGTACACATTGCAAGAACGTTAAAACAGCTAATTTCAGAAACATCACGAATATCTCAGATCGCAAACATCTTCTGCATTGGTCCCCTTATCCTACGGAGGGTCGGTCTACGGAAGGCCGCGAAGCCTTCAATAGACCAATTCCGACTAGATTGGCTTGGTAACTGTGTTGCCAGTTTGAACTTTGTTTCGGTGCTCTGGTGTCCGCTTACAGGAGAAATCCCAAGTGCCGAGTGCCGAAAATTATGAAGTATTACGATTTTAGCATTCTTGCAAACGGATCCGTATGCATCACAGATCTGTTTACTCCACGTAGGAGTCTGTACAGAGGCAAATGACTAGCCGATCGCTTAGGAAACCGCCTGATGCCAACCAATGGAGAGATCCAGCGAATCTCTGGCAGAGGTGGGTCAAACAGCTTCGCCAGCTCGTCAAGGCCTACTATTACACAATGTGTCCAAAAGCAAGCATCGCAAAACAAATTAGCACGGTAAAACACTGGAAGAGACGAACCAACAAGCCTATACCATGCACAACATATTTTTGCCTAGAGTCTTTAGAATACAAGACTCAATGTAAAATAAGCATGCGTAGACCGGTTGGTCCACCTCAAATGTTTGATGACGAATGACAATTGACTAGCATCGCATGGGACCAATGCCACCACCGACTGAGCGGTGCGAGAACCCTTTGTCATCATGGAGAAATGTTTTATTGTCAGGTATCCGTCCTGCGAAACTTACTAGCAGGCTGAAAAGACTATGTGAAAGCCTTTGGAGATCCGGAGAACCTTAGTCAACGCCTGTGGAAAAGCAAATGCCTTATCAGGTATCAAAGCACGGACGGAAAATTGAAGGTGGTTCCCATGTAATGTTTTCCCAAAGTTTGTCGTTTTTATGGACTGGGAAGGCTTTTACTTTATAGTAAAAGGACTCAATCCATGACAATGGGGCTAGAATAATTTGTAAGGTACCATTTTCATAAAAACAAGGATAATTTTTCATAATTTTTTGTATTATAAAACGCGAAATGAACTAAACAATGTTATAAAATTAAAACAGTTTGGCTCATGTCCTTGTAGTTGTGAAGTCAAGACAGTGCAATTCGTATCCTTGACTTTACTCGACTTGATGGGTTGTAGGGGGTTGGCCTTTTTAACGACCTCATTTATTGGAGTGTATCTTGGATTCCTGGTGGGCTTCCAGAAGCGCACCACATCGAGGGGAGCAGCGTAGAGTGGCGCAGTGCTCACGCACCACGAGGGGGGGGGGGGGGCTCCCGGCGGGCCATGCTCACTGCCCGGGAGCGCACAGCTTCGCAGGCACACCGGGAGACTAGGGGGAGGGGGGGGGGGGGGGGGGGGGGGGGGGGGGGGGGAGGGGACAACTTGAGTCATCTTCCTTGGCATTCTCTTCACACACTCAATCAAGTTTTTGTTTTCAGTTTGCCATATTTTGTAAATATTCTTTCTTTTCCATTACTTTTTTATTTCTTCGTTAAAGAGAAAGACTCTTTAAAACCTTTCTTGTTCTATATAAGGCTGTTTTAGCACTTCTATTGCTGACCTAACATTTTTTCCTTTTGTTTTGTTTTAGTTTTAGTTTCTCGCATCTAACAATCAAATCCGGAAATTACGCTGTCGCGACATCTGCGCGGCGGTAAAAACATTTTGTATATGGTAAATGCGTTCAAGAGTCAATGCATGCTGCGCGAGCCTGAATAGAGAGCGTCTCAGTAGTGATTAGTTTTGAAAAGTTTGTCTTCCGCAGTTACTTGTTTTTATAGCTGTAGTTTATCGTACCTTTTGGGTGTAAAAATGTCCAGTTATACCCGAGCTTAACTTGGCATTGACTGGAGTCTCGACAGAACGCAATTGACTGGGGGAAGGGGGGGGGGGGGGGTGAAACGCCCCCTGGTTATCTTCCGAACCAATGATCGCAGCGAGACGCGCAAGGCGGCGATCGAAAGCTCTCAATGAAAATAATATAATAGTAAGTAAGGTCAAATGTCAGGTCACGTTCAGAAGGTCAAAATCGGCGCATTTGAGTTTATGGGCCATACTTTCCATCCAAAGCCTTCGATTCGGACAGTCTCAACCAAAGTGTTGCTAAAGGTATGATAATGATAAAGGTAAATAAAGGTATGAATATGTATAAAGGTATGATAATTTCGAACTCCGGCATGAGCTAGAGTTAGAGATTGTTAGCCAATGTCAATGTGAAGGTCAGGTCACAGAAGGGCACTATGCTCAAAATATCTACGAAAGTCATGAAACACATGTAAGAGTTATTTTCCACGTATAATTGGATAGTGATAGTTATTTTACCACCCAACTTCATTTACTTGAAGTGTTAATTTCAGGTCAAGTTCAGGTCACCGAAAGTCAAAATTTGAAATGGTTAAATCTAAACAAAATGCATGTTGCTAGACCAGTTGTCTCAAATACAGAGGTGGCATATATTTGTATATCTAGTCAATAAAAGCCAAAAAATGCAATTTCAAAATATGTCATGTTATGTAATGTATGTCATGATTTACCCATACTTTAGATGTCACAAGTCAGTCAAATGGAGATGAGTTTGAAATTTGATATGGTAGTTTCGCCTATGTATGGTTCCAACATATCTTCCGGCTCTTGAATATTTTAGAAAATTTTGATTGTGAAAATTTCACCCCAAAAAAAGTTTTTGGGGATCAAAAACTAAAATCTTCCAAAATTAGAAGCCAGTTTGAACGTTTAGCTGATTTGTGTAAAACTAGTGTAGAGAGTCACTAAATTCGCTATAACTAGAGAAAAAAAGAAATTTCTTCATTTTTTTGCGCACAAGACTGTAAAGAATGTATAAGGTATCCGAAGAAAACTAATGGTTGATATCGCCATTAGTTTTCAGCTATTTCGAAAAATCATCAACGGGTGGGTGCGTTAAAAGCCCCCCCCCCACAGTCAATGGCGGACTAATAGTAATAGTAGCCTTGCTAACGCTTTGAACATGTTCGAATTATAATGGGAACAGAGCGAAAAGCAACATTTTTTCTTGTTCTAGATTCTCCTAGGTTTAGGCGGCAAGGTTAGGTAAAATTGATTACATTGGCAGACATGTATCTTTTCAATAAACTAAGATCTTCACAACAAACTATACACACCTACTTCATTATAACTAGCAAAACCACTTCAATACGCATATGCGTCAAATGCAGTCACAAATCATGACGTGACGTCACAAGCACAATCAAGAATGTTAAACAAACAAATATGAGAAGTTAAGAAAGTTTTAGGACAGAAGTCGGTCTAAGATGTGAGAAGTATATCGAAAAATCGATAAAAATACGCTGAATTTGTTATGCGTAAAAACCCACTACCTGTCCCCAACCTCAGGAATAATTAATTGATATTACAAAACATTCCTCACACAATTCTGAATTTAAACAGTCTGCTGGTGCTTTAAGACTATCCTATCTTAACATTAGATTTAGAGTCTAGATATCCATTTTTATGGCTAGGTATTGAAATTAAGTATGATAGCAGTTAAAACAACCACAATGATCTATTCAAAAATATATTAGAGTTTGATTTTGACTTGCGAAAATAAGGCCCATGTATATTTGAATAGGGCCTCTAAAACGACATAGTCCGACTAACTCTACCCAACTGGTAATGATAGTCTACTTGTTTTAAGGTCAGCCTTGCAATATTTTAGTCTCATTTCTCGATGTCGGGTGGTTCGCAATCTAAGCCAATCTAGACACCGGGTGGTTCGCCTTTTCTGCGCAATAGATTGACAACAAATTGTGCCATATATTTGACAGCACAAAGAATTCCCCAGTCATTAAAAAAACAAGACTTCAACCCAACTTTCCGCTTAAAACTAAAAGTTGAATATCTAAGATATTTTTTTTTAGGAAAAAAAAGTTCATGAACATGTTCTCACATGGGACTCCGCGAATCTTTCGCATTGAATAATTCAGGAGGCCTCGCCAGCCCGACGTTGGCATAATATCAGCGATTCATTTTGTTCTGTTATTAAGGAATATCTATACACAAAACGAAGTAAAACTATACAAAAATACAATTCATAAATGCACAAAATAATAACGCCAAAAGTTATTTGGAATGCAGCTTGTGACCAGCGCCAGCACCATTTTAGTGGCATCGTGAGTATTCATCATTGAAAGAGAAGCTCGACAAACACTGCTAATTAGGATTAGCTTACCATGTGCAAATTAGCAAATTAGGATTAGCTGAGCGCACCTGTGAGCGTGGTCAGTGTCCGGCCGTGGGTCCAAACGTTGTGATTTTCCAACTCCAAAGTCAAGACTGGACGAGGAATCTTCAAGTTACCCGAGAAGGCAGAACACAGTTACGAAAGAAGCAAATACCTTAAACTAAAGAAAAACCGAAATTGCTAAATGTTTGATTCGAACTGATTTTAAAGATTTGCATTACAAATTTAGGTGTAATTTTCCTTTTCATATAACACAAGACAAGAGTTCACTTTTCCCTTTACCACAATTGTTATTTTACTACGAGTGCCAATTTGTAAAATATACCTATTTTTAGCTTAATCGAGTAAGTTGTCACCACATAATGACCGTACCTTGAAAATAGCCTTCAATTAAGCGAAGTATTCTCCCGTGCAGAATCGCGGTATTGTAGAAAGCACATGCCAAACTAAAGGCCGTTCTCTGGATCCACTTTTGGCTGAATATAGAATATTCGAGAAGGATACGGACTTCTCCCGAATCTTTGCGCGAGCAAATTGACCAAGAGATCCAGTAACTCATACTCAAAGGATTATGTCGAATAACGAGATCTTGAAATACAAGGGTCACAAAACTTACCAACAATATTCCACTTACCAGCAACGGTATCAGCAGTCTCCGCCATGGTAGTCGGTAGAATCCCAGCAGCTGCTCCCCAGGATCAGACCGACGCCTCCCCGCTCCACCGCCGGCCGTCTGCCCCGCTCCGCCGGCCACCTCGCCCGGGTCAGCGTCCTTCGCCGCAGGCACAGCGGCACGGGACCTCTGGCAGGGGCGGCTCCAGGTCGCAGCGAAGGGGGTAATGTACACCGGCAAGGGCGGCTCCAGGCCCTAGAGGAAAGAGGGTAACATTCTACGGCAAAGGCAGTGCCAGGTCACAGGGGAGAAGGAGATAACGTTCACCACATCAGACAAAGCGGAGCCTGGCGTCTATCGGGGGCGGTGTCAGGTTTAACTGCTGAGAGGGACGTTAATATTGTCACTAGAAAATAGTTGAATTAACGGCAAGGCTAGTTAAGCCAGTAAATGAACGGGCCGTTGTATTTCAATGCTGATGTGCTGCTCTGTGCCGCGCGTTAATATTGTGGGCATTAGGATACGTATGCTGATAACTATAAATATGCCATTAAAATATTTGAACAGCTAAGTGGGAAGAAGTTTGACCCATTTGTGACCAATGTTCCCATTGGGAACATATCTATTTGCTCGGAAGTAACTATTCACTCTTGCTTGGAAACTATCAATTCCGGAGCATTGTGCTTCTGGGAGCTGGTAAAACACATTCTAAAATAAATCTAGGAATAATTATTTTTAAAGCTATTTTGAAATTGCAATCGCTACAATCGTTGCAATCGTTACCAAACAAAAATATACCCCTCCTTATATGCTGTGTCACAAATGGGTTAATATGAGAGACCGACAGTATGGTCTTCTCTATGATCTTGATATATATGACCACTAGAACCCTTCCCGAAGTCTCGTCGAATGATCTTGCAAAGATTATAGTCTTTTTTAGTCGTGATGTATGTTATACGATACGATACGATACGATACGATACGATACGATACGATACGATACGATACGATACGATACGATACGATACGATACGATACGATACGATACGATACGATACGATACGATACGATACGATACGATACGATACGATACGATACGATACGATACGATATACGATATACGGTGCATTTCATACGTTATTTATTTCATTCACAATATATTTTATTTACGTCTTATTTTTCATCTAAATTATGTATAACCCCTATCATTCATCATATCATAACATCATATCATCATATCATAACATCATATCATCGTATCATGACATCATATCATCATATCATAACATCATATCATCATATCATAACATCATATCATCATATCATAACATCTTATCATCATATCATAACATCATATCATATCAATATCATAACATCATAAAATTGCAATGATTTAACCCTATTTGTAACAGGCTCCTGGCTACCCCTATTTGTAACAGGGGGTGGGCAGATTCTCCCCCCCCCCCTTACCGGAGATCTCGAGATCTACCCGTCCGATTTTCAAAAATGAAACGGCGTTTGGTTTCCCTCAACACGATCTACATTCCTAAAAAATGAAGAAAAAATCGACATTTTTGATAGAGGGGCTGGGGGGTCTGCCCACCCAGCCTTTTTTTGATAGAGGGTTGGCTAAAACTACAAATCTTAGTGGTATTTGTGATTCAACACAGCCGTCATGTTTATCAACCGATTTGAACACAACGAATGGGAATCGATAGAAATTGAATTGGGAATTGACATATGGTGGTGACTTTGGAAAATTCAAAAATCATAGGCATGTGCAGGTAACTCAATATGGGGGTGAAGTAAATGCATAATAAAACGATTTTTTATGTTTTTTTATAATAAATTTATTGGGACATTAGACAAACCAGTAATAATTCATATTTTTGCCATAGGCGGTAACAGATTAGTGAAAAAGGAAGGTCAACTAGGAAAAATATTAACCGCAGGCAAGTTGCTACCCAGCACTATAAATATGTTACAGATCGTAGATAGTTCCTTTTTGCATGTTGTACTTCATCATAGAGGTGTCCGGGATCCAAACTGGGGAGGCGCAATACCTTTTTATAAATATATTATCCTCTATTATGATACTAACTAGTCAACAGTGACTATTCCACTTACAACTTCAATTTGCATTGCTTACCCTCCTTTTTACCCTAACTGAACTCGCCTATTATCTTATAATCGTTCGTACAGTACCCTGTGGTGCGTGTTTTCATCCGAAAACTGCAGTATGTTATGTCATTGTAGGCCCATGCATCTTAGTTTCCTTCCAGTAATATGACCCCCTTTCTTCCATTCCTGAGCGGGCCTCTGCAAAAAAAAAATTTGTTCCCTCTGCTGGCCTCATATGTGCATATATCATTATAAGCTAACCTTCTATTGCACCGTAATCGCTGGCATATCGTCATCACCAGGCCCGTCACCCCCCTTTTCATGTGCCTGAACACGCCCCTGCAACTCTATATGTAATGAATTATGCAAACAATGGAAGGAGAAGCTATCTTTTACATCTTGATAGCTATAACTGCCTCTTACATCGCTTCATTGGTTTCCCGGCAAGCATTGAATACTTCCTGGAACTCCCCTCTTTTTCAAGCCCCTGAAACCGCCTCTGCCATGCAATTGTTATGATATTTCATTAACACCAACTAATTTGCACTTGTTGCAATCACCGTAAACCGATGTAACTCCTTCATTCTTGAGGTAGTTAGGAAGCAACCCTGAATATCGCATTTCCGTATTTTCGCTAAATGTCGACTCCGAACCCTCCAAAACCGTGCTCTGGAACCGCCTCTGTTCAGGTTAAGAACTCAAAATTTTGACTCCGTATGTGAAAATATATTTGAGAAAAGTCCTAAAATTTCATGGGCCTGCTTCCAGCCGTTATGGAGATATCTGCGAAAAAAACATGAGGGGGGAGGGGGCGGAATCCGCCCCCCCCCCCCCTGTTACAAATAGGGCTAAGTCAATACATAGTAATAAGATACACGAAAAATTTATTTAGAAATACATGCATTTTAATTCAATCCGTTATTTTTGTTGCATATCAATTCGAGTGCCTTCGGGCCCCTCAATGCTAGGTTTAAAAAGAGTTAACACACACAATTACAGTTGAGGTGTGGCCGAAGTATCATAGCTAAAATCATATATGCCGCTGAATCAGTTATTCCAGAATAAGCACCACCAATATTATTCAACCACTTCAATGGTAATTGGCGCTGAATACGTCTATTCTAATTCATGAAAACGGTTTCATAAGGCGCAATTTTAAAAGAAAATGCTGCATATTTTTCCCTTTTTGTAGTGATAGCGATAATGTGGATATTTCTAGTTTTGTTTTTAAATATCAATCTACTTTAATCTACCCAGCAAGGATATTAACCATCATGGAAAATAATGTGCACGTCATAACCTAGTATCTGTTGCTGATTCAATTGGGTGTATATTCAAAACTTTTCAGTGACTCTTTCAACCTTAAATTGCTTGCTTGGGACGACTTATATTCCCAGCGTCCCATGTTTCTCTGGGACAAACTACATAACAATGAAGTTGCATTAAATTGCTCATGATCTCCTTTCTCGAATCCTCCAAAAGGGAGTACGTCCTGAGCGCTGCATGCTTTATTACCGAGCGAGCGCGAATCACCCGTGAGGTTTCTCGTCAACTTACTAGACAAATTACATTTGACCCGGCCCGAATCGGTCCGAACCGGCCCGAACCGGCCCGAACCGGCCCGACACGGCCCGAACCGGCCGCTTTTCGGAAGCTAATAACTTTGCAACCACTGACCCGATTGAGATCGGGCTTTCACCAATGGATAGGACCATCAAATCAATTTCTATTTTGGTATGGTGCGTTCTGATAAGATTGAAACCAAAGCACTTGGCACACAGAAACTTCGAAATGAGCAAAAATAATTATTGATCAAAAATGGCATTATTAATCTAAACATTATTTTTTGATTCGGTGAAGCATGCAGCGCTCAGGACGTACTCCCTTTTGGCGGATTTAAAAGAGGAGATCATGAACAAAAAACAAATGTTGGCATGCATGGAGGCCTGGCAGTTTGTATTGAGGACTAAAAGGACTAAAAATACTATGTGTTACTACCATGTGTGCTGCCGTACCGTTTCATATTTCGAACCTGTTTTAGCTTTACCAGAGCGCGCCCGCTCGGTCATCGCCCCAAAAGTCGTTTTACTGGTCGTATAAAATAATGCTAAGATTAATAAAGCCATTTTGATCAAGAATGAGTTTTTGTTCATTTCGACGTTTGCGTGTGCCAACTGCCACCAGTGGCGGATCTACGGTTGGGCAAAATGGGCAATTACCCCCCTATAGTGCATTCTGATAGGGGTGGCACCACAGCGCGTGGCAGTTGGCACACGCAAACGTCGAAATGAGCAAAATAATTTAGGATAAAAAACGATATTAATATAAACACCAGTAAAACGCCTTTTTGGGCGAGAACCGAGCGGGCGCGGTGTGGTAAAGGCGTTTTACTGACCTATTCAATTGTTCATGATCTCCTTTTTCGAATCCGCCAAAAGGGAGTACGTCCTGAGCGCTGCATGCTTCAGCGTATACATTAATGCTTAGAATAATAATGCCATAGTTGATCAATAATTATTTTTGTTCATTTTACTGTTTGCGTGTGCCACGCGGGGTGGTACCACCCCTATTAGAACGCACCATACCAAAATTAAAATGTATTTGCTGGTCCTATCCAATGTGAAAAACCGATCTCAATCGGACAGTGGTTGCAAAGTTTGTTGCAAGGAGTTTCCGAAAAGAGTTTGTATGGCCGGGTCGGGCCGGTTCGGCCGGTTGAAATGTAAATTTGTCTAGTAACATAGTATATATAGTATAGTCTAGCCTATGGTATGGTGTAGCATATATGGCCTTGTCTAGTAAGTTGACGAAAATCCTCAAGCGCTTCGCACCCGCTCGGTATTTAATTTATATGCTGAAGCATGCAGCGCTCAGGGCGTACTCCCTTTTCGCGGATTCGGTAAGGAGATCATGAACAATTTAATAAAAAAGTATTTTTTATGTTATGTTGGTATGCATGGAGGCCTGGCAATTTGTATGGAGGACTAAATGGACTGTTACTACCACGTGTGATCCCGTACCGTTTCATATTTCAAACCTGTTTTAGCTTTACCAGAGCACGCCCGCTCAGTCATCGCCAATACCAGCAAAATGATTATTTTGGCGATGACTGAGCTGGCGTGCTCTGGTAAAGCTAAAACAGGTTTGAAATATGAAACGGTACGGGATCACACGTGGTAGTAACAGTCCATTTAGTCCTCCATACAAATTGCCAGGCCTCCATGCATACCAACATAACATAATACTTTTTATTAAATTGTTCATGATCTCCTTACCGAATCCGCGAAAAGGGAGTACGCCTGAGCGCTGCATGCTTCAGCGTATAAATTAAATACCGAGCGGGTGCGAAGCGCTTGAGGCTTCTCGTCAACTTACTAGACAAGGCCATATATGCTAGACCATACCATAGGCTAGACTATACTATATATATACTATGTTACTAGACAAATTTACATTTCAACCGGCCGAACCGGCCCGACCCGGCCATACAGACTCTTTTCGGAAACTCCTTGCAACAAACTTTGCAACCACTGTCCGATTGAGATCGGTTTTCACCATTGGATAGGACCAGCAAATACATTTTGGTTTTGTAAAGCATGCAGCGCTCAGGACGTACTCCCTTTTGGAGGATTCGAGAAAGGAGATCATGAGCAATTTAATGCAACATAATTGTTATGTAGTTTGTCCCAGAGAAACATGGGACGCTGGGAATATAAGTCGTCCCAATCAAGCAATTTAAGGTTGAAATGTGTCACTGAAAACTTTTGAATATACACCCAATTGAATCAGCAACAGATACTATGTTATGTTACGTGCACATTATTTTCTATGATGGTTAATATCCTTGCTGGGTAGATTAAAGTAGATTGATATTTAAAAACAAAACTAGAAATATCCACATTATCGCTATCACTACAAAAAGGGAAAAATATGCAGCATTTTCTTTTAAAATTGCGCCTTATGAAACCGTTTTCATGAATTAGAATAGACGTATTCAGCGCCAATTACCATTGAAGTGGTTGAATAATATTGGTGGTGCTTATTCTGGAATAACTGATTCAGCGGCATATATGATTTTAGCTAGGATACTTCGGCCACACCTCAACTGTAATTGTGTGTGTTAACTCTTTTTAAACCTAGCATTGAGGGGCCCGAAGGCACCCTGAATTGATATGCAACAAAAATAACGGATTGAATTAAAATCCATGTATTTCTAAATAAAAAATGTCGTGTATCTTATTATTATTTATTGACTTAACCCTGTTCATGTATTTGCGAATCATTCCATATAAATGGCTTAATGTTCGATTCGAGTGAAAAGGATACAAGTTGGGCGATACAAACGAAAAACACGACAGACAATTTAAAACACGCATCGCACACACACAAGAAATCGTGGTAACTATGTTAATAAAACGAACGAATTCAAGCTTTCACACACCGTCGTCACAATTTTCGAGTTGGGATTTTAGCACGGCGAGGCTCCGGGAGGCCATAACGGCCGGCGTCAGGTGGTTCCAAGACGAGGCCGCCCTATAGGAAAAAGCCCTGCGCGACATGGATAGCCGGAAAGCGGGCAGTTCTAGAGCACCAGCCACCGCGGCCCGCGTGAGGCGCTCACTCACAGCGGTGCGAGGGATGAATAGCGATCGGACCGCTGCCGGGGCGCGGGGATCGTTTAAGGCTCTGTAGACGCCGATACAGTCGCGGCGCGCAACGAGGTCGCGTATACCCCGCCAGCCTAGCGACTCCACGATCGGTGAGATATGATCACGACCCCGCGCATTTTGTAATTATTTTTTTTACCCTATTTGTAACAGGGGGAGGATTCCGCCCCCTGGGGTCGTCCACTAGCTTCTCGGTCTGGGTCTCTGGCTTTTGCCTGGGGTCTGTCCAGGGCCCTTTCCAGCAGTCGGGCAGCAACTCAGGTACGAACACAGGCGAACTGCCGGCGCCGCCGGCCCTGGCAGCCGTGGCCATTGCTGTCAGCGGCCTGGTGCGTGCCTCAGGCAGCGTCAGGTGCAGGCCCGTCACGCGGTCCACGTGGTGAGTGGACCACGTGGTGGCGAGAC
>JAXIVJ010013327.1:0-37539 GCA_036785665.1 Chirona hameri | reverse complement strand
CGGGTTGAGTCGGCGTTACGCGGTCAGCACCCCACTATCTGTCAGACCGAGGTAAAAGCAGCGTCACAGGCCTCCGTATAATCGGACGGGGAGCCACACGTTAGTGGGGATTTTGGTAGTCGAAGATAACAGTTATAAATAACGCCTTATGCGAGGGGAACCAGTATAGCACATTATCGAAATTAACGCATATTCCTACAATTCCGGCATTTCGCTTCACATATATGTATATGTATATGTATATGTATTAAATCAGACAACATCCACAGTACAGTAGCTATTCTGCGTCCACGTCATATTAAAAGGCAAGAGCATCAAGATATGGGACTAGAGGTAAAACACATACATACAACAAGCATTCATGATAAGCAAGTGCGCCGCCGAGCACCACCACGTTACACGCCATACAGTACGCACTACACCGACTCAGAGAGCAGCAGCTGCTTAAGTCTGCGCTTGAAAGGCGCCATTCTGAGGTCCCTAAGGTCTGGTGGAAGACCATTGAACAAAACACCACAATGGACAAAACGCCTAACCCCAGAACCCGTCTTAGCTCGAGGGCATGACAACTGCCCAGTCTGTCTGGTGTTATGCACTGTCGAGACATAGGAGAACATTTCGGCGATATCATGCGGGAGACCAGTTGCGAGCACAGATTTTAGCAAGCAGAGCTGATGGTATTTGACCAGTTGCTCAGCACTAAGCCACCCAAGTTCATTTAGCACTCCGGATATATGATCGTGTTTACGGCGACCGCTTATGACACGAGCACAGAAGTTCAGAAGCTTTTGAACCCGATGCATCTGCGTTTTGCCACAGGTGCCGTAAACAGACATGCAATGCCGTATCGAGCTTACTACAAGGGCGTTCACAACAAAGGCCACGGTATATGATGGAAGGACGTGCTTCGAGTGAGATAGGGCGATCAGGGCACCAGTGCACCTGGCGACCAGTTGACTGATGTGGTCATCAAAGGAAAGGTGTCTATCCATCACTAGACCAAGATTTTTTACTGTACGGCTTTCAGTTACAACGGATGTGCCAAATTTGATTTCGATTGGGGGGAGATCACGCAACGTATTTTTGGTTCCGAAAACAATAAGCTGAGTTTTTGATGTGTTTACTTTCATAGAATTAGAGCTGAACCAGTCCGAAACCACGGCAAGGGTGTTCTCCAATGACGAAATCAGTGCTACGATGTCATGTTTTTTGCCGGTTTTCCAAATTTGGACATCGTCTGCGTATTGAGCAATTTCAGCTCCATGAGCGTGCATGGCAAGATCATTGGAGAAAATTGAAAACATAATTGGACCCAGTGCTGTCCCCTGATACACCCCCATGGTGTTGGGCAGGGATGCCGAGCGCACAAGCTGACCGCTTCTATCAAGGGGTTGCACCTGCTGGGAGTGATTGGCTAGATATGACTCAAACCAGCGCGTGTCTACATTGTACAACCGAAGTTTGGAGAGCAGCGCGTCATGGTTCACCACATCAAAGCATTTTGAAAGGTCAGCTAGAATAAGTATCGTAATTTCAGTGTTATCCATACCAGAGAGAATGCGGTCCGAAAGCACCGTGAGTGCTGTTTCGGTCGAATGGCGCCGCCTGTACGCGTGCTGAGTACTCGAGAACAGGCGGTGTTTTTCAAAGTACGCGTTGAGTTGATGGTGAACAACACGTTCAACAATTTTGGCTATACCCGGTACAACAGAGATCGGTCGGAATTTGGAGGGATCAGACACGTCGGACGTTTTAGGGAGAGGCGTGACAAGGGCGTGCTTCCACGGCTGCGGAATCAATCACAGGCAGTCTGTTAGAGCGTTCTTATCACGATAACGGTCAGGGACCACGCAGCACGGTATGCAATCACAACTGTAAATCAGAGGCAGGTCGGAACTCAGTTGAGTGGTTTTAACTAGAGGATCCCGGAACTCGTTCGGAGCGGAGACGTCGGCCATCTATTGCCATCTGTCGGCGAAGCCTCGAAGGACCGTGAGGAGGGCGCCACTGTCGATATTATAATCGGAGGAGGGAGGCGGATGGTGCTGGGGACAGTGGTTCTGCTGACCGCCTCCCTCGGAGTTGCATGTGGGCTGCAGACGTTCAAGCGGCTGCCACAGCGCGCAGAGGAGCATCCTTCTCATACCAAAACTTTCAGCAAGATGCACTGCATGTGTAAAAAGTTATTCAAGAAAAACCGCAGGGGGGGGGGCTGTCAGCCCCCCCCCGTAGGGCGAGGGTTAACCCTACGGGAGCTTTTTTCACCTTCGCCCTACGAGGGGCCTGACAGGCCCCTGTTAACTTCCAAACCAAGCAACTTTGAGCAATGCGGTAAGCACCAGCATGTTGCCTGTCATGAGCAGAATCTAACAGTATGCGATGTTTAGGTTTCAGGTCAACGGGTGACCTTCCAGGTCAAGTGAATGACCTCGGATTTATCACGTCCAGAACAGCGATTTTGCTCTTCAGAAAACCTCAAAATTAGAAATTGATAAATGTAAATAAAAAAGCCAGTTCCTACACCAGTTTCGGCTCAGAAATACAGAAAAGGTAATTATTTGTTCGTATCTTGTCAAAGAAGTAAAAAAATGTTATTATAAAAATGACGTTATCAGTTTCTTACACCTAGGGAGCCATCACTCAGTCAAAAAAGAAGATATTGCTTTGAAATTTGGTATGAGTATTGTCCATACTCAGTTCTCTCACATATATTCCGGTTTTTCTAACATCTTCAAAAATTTTGATTTTGTGGGG
This sequence comes from Chirona hameri, assembly GCA_036785665.1. Taxonomy (NCBI): domain Eukaryota; kingdom Metazoa; phylum Arthropoda; class Thecostraca; order Balanomorpha; family Balanidae; genus Chirona; species Chirona hameri. The sequence continues at coordinate 34,785 of JAXIVJ010013327.1, read as the reverse complement.
ATAAAAAAACAGTTTGTGTATTTTAGGGGTCAAACACCCAAAATTTTCAAAATCCGAGATTGCTATTTTAAAGAGAATGCCATTTTGTATATTTGGTGAATTGCGTTTGCAATTTGCTTTAAAACTCTGTTTTCGACGATTTTGCCAAAATTTCTCATTTTTTACCAACATGACGTCGTCAAGACATGATTATCTCCCAAACTACTTAACCAATTTCAAGTAAATTTTTACAGCAAACTTATAATTGTTGAAAACACAGCTACCAAAAATGTCAGCAAGATGCACCACATGTGTAAAAAGTAATTCAAGAAAAACCTCAGGGGGGCCTGTCAGCCCCCCCCCCCCCCTCCGTAAGGCGAGGGTTAAGAGCACGGTACACCTTCAGGCAGTCTCGCTCCTCGACCAGCTCGCCGATCTTTGACCAGTGCAGGGAGTTTAAGGCAGGAGTGATATGATCGTGGCGGCGTACAAGCAACACGCTCGTTTTTAAATCGAAGCTCTATCTCAATTAGGGGCGAAACGCTAGGGGGAGGTTGTACCCCCCCCCCCCCCCTCCCCCGAACGGTCACGCACTGATCGGACGCTGCACGGGCGAGGGTTAAAGTTCCGGCCCGGCCCAGGCCCAAACCAGGCCCAGCCCATGGCCCGTAGGGCCAGCACGGCCCATGTCGAACTCTGGTAGGAAATTTGCCTACGCCGTAGAGCGGCAGCTTGTCAAGTGTCATCTCAGCACAAGTGTCATCTGTTTTGAAGACATTTCGTCGTCTCTCTGTTAGATATACATACAGTCCGATTGGACTGTATTTATGATACAATCCGATTTACACCGGATCATTTCAATCTGCTGACGGCCATCGGTCCGTCGACGGATGGTTTTTAAAGCCATTTTGTCTTCTCTCCGTTAGATCCATAGCCAAATCTTAAAACCAAAATGAGTTATCAGTTATCATGGCAATATAATGAATACGTTAGTCGCAGCATTGTTATCAATTATTAAATGAACAAAAGGCAATCGTCGACGGAATAACGGTGGCCAACAGATTCGATGTGAACCTGACTTTAGGCGAAACTATCTTCTTTTTTAATAACATTTACGCGTTTACAAAAACATGCTGCTAGTCAAACAAACTTATGCAAGCTATACCGTATACGGCTTACTTACCATCGACAGACGAACGTCGCACCTCGGTCGCGCCAAATAGCTCGTGTTCATATGAACTTGAACATAGCGCGGCTTCTGCTTCATTTCCGCTTCCCTAGAATGTTTGTTTTAGGGAATAATAAATATAAAGCACGATAAATCTCTCATCTATTTCGAAAATGACAACATGTTTTTGGATCTATCGTTAAGAAAATGAAGAACAAAAGTTAGCCTATATATTGGTGTTAGAGCAGCAGCAAATTTTGACTTGCCGGCAAGAGGACCCGCCGATGCTATTTGCCTACAAGAGGTCACGAAAAGGCAGAAAAAAACACGAGAAATGACAAAAACAGTTCAATAAAATTGATCGGAATAAGCCAAGGGTGTTCGTAACTTAGATGACGTAGGCAAACCTCGAAACGATAACATGTGATATGTGATAAGATCAGGAATATGTGATATATGTGATAAATTAGAATGTCGCTGGAAGATACGTCTTGTTTTTAATAAATTTGATATCGTATCGAATGCAACGCCAATCAGATGCCTGTCGGCACTAACAGTTTCGAGGTGCCAGTTTCAAGAAACCGCAGTTACCAGAAGCCACGGTTTTGAAGTTACCAAGAAGAAATGTGGATTTTCGTAATCTTTCGAGTGGCTAGCTCGTAGTTCCAGTGCTAGAGATCATACAGCATTCGTAGCCAGTTGCCACAAGCGGCAAGGCTTAGTTAATGTTGAACTCAGTCAGATGGGGTGGTGAGATTAGAGACTGAAGATTTGGTAAGCAGGCTGCCACATGCCGCAGCCGTTAACAAGGATCGGTCGCCACAGGCGGCGAAGTTTAAGTAACTCAGTTGTCAAGAGTGATGTTGGTTGAATGCAGCTGTATTTAAATTGGCTAATTTCTGATGGATGACGGGCCACAAGCGGCAATTTATAAGCATCCATTATCGATCAATTTGCTGTTCTCGATTCTAAGTTCGATTTGATTCGATAGCCTGCCCTACCTGCTGTCGAGGTGAGGTCTACGAAACGATTGTGACTTGGTCGCAACTTCTGAATCGACACTACCTGCAGGCGCCCACGTCTGATCATCTTGTGCTTCACCTGCAGCGGACTAGGTGATAGTTTTGTGTCAATTTTGTTTTTGAGTGACTGATAGAAATTGTTTAGCAATATGGATGGCTTGAGGGTTACTGGCCTTAAACAGATGTTAAAATCACGTGGCCTTAGCTGTAAGGGGAATAAGAGTGTGCTTGTTAAGAGATTACAGGATAACAGCTAAGAGATTACAGCTATAGATGCGCAAAACACGCGCACTTCCGAGTTAACTTCAGGCGAAAATGCGGTTTACCCAGATGATCGTGCATCGCAGGTTCGGTCTCAGGTGTCTGCCAGTTCGTCAATTTATCACACAGAGTTACGATTGTTTTGGGTACGTTCACGAAAATAATGTTAACGCCAGAATGAAATTCATCTCTGTTTGCAATAAACATAATCTCATAGACGTATGGAGGCACCATAACCCCAACAAACAACAATTTACATGGTTTAAATCAACTCCAAATAAGGGTGCAAGATTAGACATGTTTTTCGTTAGTAAGCATCTGTCAAGTCTGTGTAACGATCTTCAAATAATCCCCGGTTATCGAACAGACCACAACATAATATCACTGTGTCTACAGGTGGGGGAATCGCAACGAGGGCCAGGGCTATGGAAATTTAATGAGTCGCTTCTCAGCGACGAGGAATACGTTAGAGTAGTGGACGAATGTATTGATCAAACAATAGAGCAATATTCTTTGCCCGTTTATACATATAGTTTCTTGTCAAATACATGTAACTATAAAGATATTCAATTTCACATTAACGATGATTTATTCTACGAAACATTATTGATGATGATTAGAGGAGAAACTGTCAGATATTCGAAACGAAAAGCAAAAAGTTTAAAGAAAAAAGAAAAAGAACTCATTACACAAATAGCTCATGCTCACTCACAATTCTCGAAGGATAGATCAGAATTAAATGCATCTCGCTTGCAAGAGTACAAAGAAAAGCTTGAAAACATCAGAAAACATCACATCAATGGTCTCATCGTACGGTCTAGAACCAGATGGCATGAAGATGGAGAAAAATCATCTAAATATTTCCTTGGTTTAGAGAAAAGAAATGCAATGAGAAAGACAGTAACAGTACTTAGAGTTGGCGAACAGCACCTAACACGAACCTCCTCAATACTTCAAACATTTACAGACGACCTATCGAGAAAATATAACAGGGAACGTATTATGCCACAAACAGCTCGTCACTTCATCAGTGAAAATATTATAACATCACTAAACATCAATGAACGTATACGCCTTGATCAGCCATTATCATTCCAAGAAATAACGGAAGCAATGCAAGGAATGAAGAAGGGTAAATCACCTGGTTCAAATGGTTATACGGCATGTTTTTTTCAAGTATTTCTGGAACAAGTTAGGACCTTTTCTGTATAGAGCCTTTGTTGTGTGTTCTCATCTAGACAAAACGTTGCTATCACATAGAGAAGGTGTTATAACAATGATACCAAAGGCCAGGAAATCTCCAGATAATATAAAAGCATGGCGCCCAATTACATTATTAAATATTGATTTTAAAATAATATCAGCCGCTATTTCAGCCAGACTACAGAGTGTCATAGGGAAGCTCATACATCCATGTCAAACAGCGTATATCAAGGGACGATATATTGGTGAAAACACGCGCTTGGTGTATGACGTAATAAATAGTTTATTCGCGAAAAAAAGGTCTGGTTTGATCATGACTGCTGATTTTGAGGCGGCTTTCGACTCAATATCATGGGAATTCGTAACTCGAGTGTTAGAACAATATAACTTTGGACCACATTTCAGAAACACGATAAACACGTTATATTTAAATACCGAAAACTTCTCGCGGATAATGTTGAATGGTCACTTGGGTGCCAAAATTTATCTTAAATGTGGGATACGACAGGGAGACCCAGCCTCAGGCTATCTGTTCAATTTTGCAGTTAATGTTCTTGCCAACCAGATACAGCGATCACAATTACTTACTGGCATTCAGTTGTCAGAAAATCATGAAGTCAGACTATCACAATATGCCGATGATACAGTGTTATTTCTCAAAAACTCGTCCACATGCTTGCAAGGGGCATTGCATGAACCAAAAACATTTTCGGAATTTTCTGGGCTTAACCTGAACATTGAAAAACATCATGTATCCAAATCGGTCTTCCAGAACAACATCAGAGAGAAAACAATTTGTGGATAAAGTGGGTTAGCCAAATTAAGATATTGGGTATTACATTCACAAATAATAATGATAACATAACACAAAACAACTTTGAGCCAAAGCTACTACAAATAGAAAAAGAAATAACACAGTGGCGCAGGAGAAATCTCACTCCCATAGGAAAAATTACTGTGGTGAAGTCGCTGCTCATTTCTAAATTGGTTCATTTGTTTACGGCTCTGCCGAACCCATCTCAAACAGAATTAAAACAATTAGAGCGTTTGTTCTTTTCTTTCTTGTGGGGAGGCAAGCGAGACCCTATAAAACGTGCCAAAGTTATTCAGAGTTATGAACTTGGCGGATTACATATGGTTGATATTCAGGGATTCGTAAAGAGTATGAAACTGACATGGCTCAAGAGATTGATGACATCGAACGCTGTATGGGCACAACTAGCCGCAAAGGAATTGCCAGATATCCAGGATATACTTTGCTATGGAACTAAGAAATTGCAGAAAAGTAACATAAAAACACAGAATCCCTTCTGGAAAGATGTCCTTGAAGCCTTCACCGGTTTCAGCCGTATGTACAACCCAGGTATGCCACAAATATTAGCTGAAAGTGTCTGGTTCTCTGACTACACAAAATTCAAATGTTCTATCATACACAATTGGAATAGGAAAGGTATTAGATTTCTCGCAGATTTAGTTAATGAAAACACAGGACGGCTGCATACTAAAGAAACCTTGGAAAACAAATATGAAATAAGATTGACATTTCTATGTTACGAAAGTTTAGTTAGAAGCTTACCTGATTGTGTGAAACAAGTAGCATCGACAAAAGCTTTGGGTCCCATAATACCATTAAGAATTAATCTAGTAATGAACCACCCCAATATTCCACGCTTGGCCTATCATACATATTTAGAATCCAGACGAAATGAAATCACTGAAGCAAACGCACGACAAAAAGAAAAATGGATAAGGGATATAGGATGCTTTGAAGACAACAGCTTCTTGGAAGTAATAGGTGTCACACGTTCAACGCGCATCAGAATGTTTCATTATAAACTTATTAATAGAATCATCACAACTAACAGATACTTAAAAATAATCAAAGTCAAAGATAGTGACAATTGCACATTTTGTAAACATGAACCTGAAACAATAGCTCATATGTACTGGCATTGCCCCAGAGTTCAATCTTTCATCAATTCTATTAAAACGTATCTAGCGAGAGAATACAAAATAAACTTAAATGTAGATACCAAAACGTGGTTCTTTCCAACAAAGTTAAGTGCAGTTGAGACCTGTATAATCACATTAGCAAAAATGGTCATTTACGAGGCACGCTATAAAGAAACACAGCCAAACGTTACACACTTAAAGAATAAGTTAAAATGGGAAGCCGAAATAGAATATAACGCAGCTAGAGTAGCCAACAAATTGGATAAATTTGAAGAGAAGTGGGGGCCAATGAAACGTATTCACATACAGGTGAACTGAAATAAAAAAAACATACAATATAGTATAACAATATATACTACATAATAAATATGATTGATATTGCAACAACAAAACGCAATATTAGTACAAGAATATATAATTACAATACAATACTACATGGTAATAAATATAGTATTGTACAATATAGTATAGTAATATATATAAATACCATACAACAAAGTATAAGAACATAACAATAACATACAACGAAGTATAGTAGCATAACAATACCATACAAATCACATTATACAATATAGTATAACAACACATAATACAATATAAGATTAAAACATCAAAATACAGCATACACGCCTCCGCCTTCCGGCTTTCTGCCTCTGGCCCGTCCTTCCCTGCCTTTGCTGCTGCTGCTGCTGCTGCCGCCGCCACCGCCGCCGCCGCCGCCGCCGCCGCCGCCGCCGCGGCTGCTGTCGTTGCTGCCGCCCCTGACCGTTGCGCTGGCCCAGTGTGCCGGTGCGGCAGTTTATACTTAGTGATATGACCGATCATTATCACCGTATCACCGTTTTTTTTTCGGAGGATATTTTGCGATCTGATGGGAGTTTTCGGAGGCTCTTGATGTGGCAGAGTCGAGCGAGTGTTGCGATTGTGTGCTTTGTTTTTGTTTTCGTTTTGCTCGTTTGTATGTGTGTTTGAACCTCGGCGGTCTCGTATATATGTGTTGTGTTTTGGATGTCGTTGTGTTGAAGGTTTGTTTGTATGTAAATACACCACCGGCGGGAGCCGGATAAAGTGAGAGAAACAAAATCACACAGAGTAAGGCGGGCGGAGGAAGCAGCTGATAGGGCTGCGCTTGTTGAGAGGATGCGGTCTTTGAAGGATAAACAGTGTATATAAAGCCAAATAGCTGAACTTCGGCAGGAGCAGGAATTATTAGAGCTTCAGGCAACGATAAATTAATTAGCCGCTAGGGAACAGGCATTTAAAACTTATCAAAATGACGATGTAAACCCAGTGCCAGCGAGCTCCCAATCCTTGCACTCACCCCATCCCCAGCTACCATATAGTTCTCACAAACACACAAACCTCAAATCAGAATCTAACCCCAATCTGCCACCCATTCCCCATCAGCAGGCACCAGTCAGTCATTGCACTCATGTTGGGACAGCTGCTGATTTGATAGCCGAAAGAGAAAGGACGGCAGCATTGATGCGTCTCCCTCCCATGGAAATTACGAAATTCGGAGGGGACATCACTCAGTTCGTTCAGTTTGTTCGAAGTTTTGAAATGAAGATAGCCTCAAAGTTGGATGACGTAGGGGAAAAGTTGCATTACTTGGAACACAACTTAGTTTATGGGAGCAAACCGCACACTATCGTGATAAGTTGCATGTACCTTGAAGACGGGTATCGGCAAGCTATGACAATACTACATAGGCGTTATGGTCAGCCGAGCACTATTGCGGCAGCTTTTATGGACAAGATAATTCACGAGCGACAAATTGGATTGGAATACGGCGAAGAGTTAGACATGTTTGCGTTGCTGCTTCTCAGTTGTAAAAATGCGCTAGGAAACGCGTGCAGTTTAATGAGTGATCCAAGGACATTACGGAACATTACATGGAAGCTACCAAGTTCACTTCTGAACATGGCTGGCGCCGTCGCGTGGACGATCTGGAAGAATGCCAGGGACGGCCAGCAGTGTTTGAGGACCTAGTTGATTTTGTGACAAAGGAGGCTAGAGTAGCGACAAACGCTTCGTTGGGACAACATATGTACAGCAGCCGTCAGGGGGCAGATTAAATCTAGTTAGCAGCGAGTTTTTCAGCGAGAAAAGAAATGACATTCTTTTGAGCAATAGCCATCTCGGATTTGTGAATTTTTTTTTTGAATCCCAAAATAAAAATAAAAATCGGAAAAATCCACAAAATCAATTTATGTGAATTTGAAGTCAATTTCTTAAGCTCGAATACTAAAATAAGAAGAACGGCCCAAATCCGCGAAAAAATGAGGGGGGGGGGTACTTTTCGCCACAAAAAGATGCCCTCCTCCCCACGGAGAGAGGCTCGATCCACTGACTGAGTATGGTCAGTTGGGTGGAACGAGAGTGAAGGTATTCGCACACTCGAGTTATAAATATTTCGGACAAAAATCACTTGCGGAGTGCTAACGTGCCTTTGCATGGGTTAGACCCCGATCCGTAATAGCGGAGATATCAAAGAGTGACAACGTATTGTTCTGTTTCAGGTCTGATGGATTCCACACACCATCACAAGCCGAGCATCATTAAGTCAAGTAGTTGAGAGTTCAACACGACCCACTCACTGGACCGCCGGCGCTAGATGCAGATGACACACCCACTCTGCCACACCGATCAAAAGCTGCAGCTCCAATATCGTCACATGAAGCTCAAGAGAGTTCCAGAGGCAATGTCTGAGGAGGGCGACACCGATCAAAAGCTGCAGCTCCAATATCGTCACATGAAGCTCAAGAGAGTTCCAGAGGCAGCAATGTTTGAGGAGGGCGACTCAGATCAAAAGCTGCAGCTCCAATATCGTCACATGAAGCTCAAGAGAGTTCCAGAGGCAGCAATGTCTGAGGAGGGCGACTCAGCTGCGCCGGCTGATAGAGAGTTCCAGAGGCAGCAATGTCTGAGGAGGGCGACTCAGCTGCGCCGGCTGATAGAGAGTTCCAGAGGCAGCAATGTCTGAGGAGGGCGACTCAGCTGCGCCGGCTGATAGAGAGTTCCAGAGGCAATGTCTGAGGAGGGCGACTCAGGCGCCGGCTGATAGCCTGATAATGTCGACGAAAAGGAACCCGTCAGGTGGCGGCATGTATTTCTGCTTTCGAGTGTAGATACGAAAATAGCTCTAATGGTCTAATCGATGGCAGCCAAGATGACACGTCTTGCCTTCCATGATGGTTTACGATGTTGATTCAGCCTTGGCGGAGCTTCTCGAAAACATCCCACAATGCGATGGCTCACGGAGACGTAAATTAGATAGGTGGTCGTCTCGTTTTAATTGTACCGGCGTCCATTCATTCTTGGCGTATTGTGATGTTTCAAGTATGAGACAATGCTATTTGATTTTGTCCTAACCTATCCACCCGGTCGGTCTAAAACCGATCACCGGGGAGGGAGTATTACATTCGGCAATTTTGGCCGCGGGAACAAAATATTCCCCTCATCCAACGCAGATACGAAACACGTCGTGGAGAAGAAAGAAAGATGTTCTTTAGCCTGACTGCCCTGAGCATGCGTTTGAGTCCGAACCGGAGTGTGACCTCAGCGACTCCAACGGAAGGTCGCCGTGATCTAGTTTTAGCTTACCTTCCAGAGCTGCAACGGTCGCTTGCAAACATATTGTACTCGGCAACCGGGTTTAGGCTAACATTTTGTCAGTCTAAACACGATTGCCAATAATATTTAATTTACAATAACCATTTTGTCACTTTAAATCAAAACTAGTGTATTTTGATAGGAAACGTCCAGATCCGGGTTTATTCTGACTTTGGAGCACGTTAGCCTAAGCCTGGCTTAGCCTAACATAGCGAATTAAACGATTTGGGTAGTTCCCTCCCTCGCCACCAGGGGAATGAACACTTTTATCTGATCTCGCGGGATGTTAAAGATATGGAAGTATTTTAGCTTCATATGGTTGCATCTTACAAACATAGTGGTGTTTCAGTTCCGGCGCAACGCGCATATTTGCGGTGCTTACCACAGTGGGGAAGCGTGCTGAGGCGAGTGCGTCATTTCTGACGCTAAGCTTCTGTGCTGATTGGGTCGTACAATACACACAATCTTGCGCGTTATCGTACATAGGCCGGCAGCATCTTTCGTGAAGTGCTCGGCATGCCGTGAATTTGCTACTCATGAAAGAAAACGTAGCGGCAACGACTATACAAGGTGGGTTTTTGTTGTATCCTGATGGTGTAGCTTTGATGAAAATTGAAACATCGATATAGACTATATGTGTTCATAATGGCGAGGACATTGGAGATCTGCAAGGAAAAGTGGCTAGGTAATTATAGTGTGCGTCAGTGTAATGTAGTGTGCCAGTAATACAAAGTACAATTGAGAGGGATTATTGGGAAAGTGGAGGTGGTAGTCAAAATTATAATATGTAGGGTAAACAACTGTAATGGTGGACACATCCTAATGCCAGACTTTTCATTATCAATATGGTGTGTCATCCCAATCTACACCGTCAATAGCATGGCAAGTCTGGTGTAAGGACATGTCCAGTGTAATGGTTATGCTTAACTATGAGTGCTTTAGTCTGTTGGTATCGTCTAAACCTTGACACAGTGTCCTAGCATTGGGAAGTTTGGGTGGAAATTGACACCCTATGGATACTATTTTTCCACTCTTTTTCCTGAGTTTTACTGTGAATTTTCCACTCCTTATTTTAAAATGTATTGCATAATTGGAAACCTGATACTGATTTATGGATGTAATGATAGGGACAGCCTGTGGATGGAAAGGCAGGTAAGAATTGGCATAGGTAATAACTAAATTTGGTGAGCAGGTAATTGTAAATAAAGCCTGGTACATTTGCTTTTTGGTTTAATTTTCCACTCTTTATACTTATTTTTAGTCAAGAGTTTTCCACTCCGCACCCCAGCTCCAAAGCAATTCTAGGAGCCTGCCTTGACAGTATGAAAATTCTGTTTTGAAATGTCCAGTGTTACAGTCGTTAACTCTGCCTGAAATATCATTGAACTGGGTGCTGAAGCTTCCTTCGCTGGCTGATTTTTTTCCTTTATTATATTCCCTGTTTATAAACTTGGGCGGTATTCCGCTTTTGCACACCTTTATACAGGCAAATTTAATATTGTATACCAATTCTACACCTCTGATTTCATCAGAACTGCACTCAAAACAGGGACATTCTCAGTACTTACCTGACAATAATGATTTGTATCACCTGACAATAGCCTCGCTGACGTCATTGAGTAGGTAGAGTAAAGGTCCAACCTCTGGTTACTGCAAATTACCAGACTTCTCATGGTATTGGTGCCATATATGTGTTGTTATTATCTGACAGATAGCAATGCACTTGAACATCAACACACCACTAATAGCATGACGTCTGGCATTGGGCCGTGGCCCGTGACCAGAGCTTGGATCCTTACTCTGCTGTCAAATTTGAATATGGTGTTAATATACTAATCTTGAATTGTTTTTAACACTGTTTTAAGAGACAATGATAATAATAAGTGTTAACCTAACTTTCATTATGGTAAAAAAGATGATCTAGTAAAGCAAACACAAGATTAGAAGCTTTCGGCTTGCGCCTTAATCAGTAAATCATAGGCTTGCTTGCTCCTTCCGAAAGCCAATCTTGTATTTTCTTTACTAAATCATCTTTGTTGCCATTATGAGAGTTAGGTTAACGTTTATTATTATGTTAATAGACTTGCAATAAGTCGTCATAACTCCAAAAGTGAATCCATTATATAAATAGGTCTTTAACATTATATTTTGCATTCTAATGAAAACATGTGATGAGATGTAAGAACAACTTCTGCAACAACTGTGAGAGTTATGCTGGGGACATAGATCCACCCTGGAATTTTGGTGAGATGCACTGAGATCATGATGATGATGATTGGTGTTTAAGGGCGCTCTGTCAATGAAGGTCACATGGTGCCCACCACTGAGATCATATATCCAATGCAAAATGTTCGTGAGCTCACAAGCATTTTGAACCTGGTGGATCTATCAGAGATCCACCAGGATCACATATCATAACATAAATTATCATGCATTTCCCCAGATCCAATATTTATTTGCAACCAAATTGTTAGGGATCCATTTGACCTGAGTAGTCGGCACGCCCTTAAACCCCAATAAACAAACGAACACCTAAATTGTTCTTTGTCATATTTTAAGGCTTATGCAGTGCAGAGTATCTGTAAAAGTGATGCCAATGTTCTGAATTATTATGTGCTTCTTCAATTATCTACTACTAAAACTTAAGTCAACTTTTGTCAGCATATTGTTAACATGACTGAATTTATATTCATGTCATCAAAGTCATTCATAGGAATATAAGCTAAGTTTGAATTCCAACTTTTCCAAGAAGTCTCATTTTCCAACAGATATTAATTAGATATTGATGCTCCCATTCAATAAAGGGACAATAGTTCATACAGACATTGTAGATTGGTCAATGACCACCAGCATTTTGCTCGTGACAACCAATGTCAATGTCAATGGTAGAATATATCAAACTATTGCTATAATATATTGGCATGTTTATCATATTGAATAAAGGCTCCTGGTACCCTTCATTGCCACCGTTTCATGGTCAATATTAAATTCCTCATTCATTTATCCTTTTATTTACATCTTTAGGTTGGAACACAACATATTGATATGACCATTGACAGCGCTTCTCACAAGTGATCCAATCATTCCATCAGTTAGAGACCATCAATCTCACCTTCAATGATGTCCTGGATAGAAGTTTGTGAGACTATTTAAAAGAGGCTGCGAAATTGTCATTAATAATATAAAATGAATATCCATGACTTAACCTGAAAATGTCTTTATTTTCTGGCGGTGGCAAGGCTGTATAAACCAGGTAGAACACTCCGGCCGAAAAGTGGTGACAAACACTAATTTAGTAGCCGCGACCCCAGAGTCGCTGTGACGTAGAAGGCGGGGGACGCGGCCGGCCAGCCCAGCCCCCACCAGTAACGGTTGGCAGCACTCGGGCGTTTGGGCGTTATAAATCTAATACACGATAGCGTTCCCATGTTAAATCGATGATTTTCGGACAAGGCTGGCTCGTAACCTATGGAACATATTTTAAATCTGACTTCTGGAAAAGATAGCTACAAGTCTTGGCTACAACGTTTTTTTACCATTTTTCGATTTTTCAAGCGAAAAGTAGCCAAATGGGCTTGGGGGTTAAACAATGTCGTAACGCCCATTGCCGACCGTGGGTTCGAATCCCAGAGGCACCAAGTATTTTTGCGTTGGACCCAATGCATAGTTAGTCATGATTCATACATCATTCGTTATGCCGGCCTTCTCTCATCTCACACCTCCCTGATTGACCTCTAATTGGTGACCTGTGATGTCACAGAAGCCAAGCTAGGTAAATAGGTCATGTAGCTCCAATTATATATAGTGTGCCGTGTGCGCCGCCACAGCAACGTAGTTTTATCGCTTTTGGCGGCCGAACCCTCTGATTTTGGCACATTTCATGACAATGATTGACCTTCCATTCCTTCAGTGACCTTATAAATGTGCGTGATCACTGGGTCAAAGCCAATATCTCATTAGCCATTATTAGTTCAAACCATTTTTTTCGCAGTGTTTCCACAATATTGTAATATGATATGTTGGTACCTTTAATTTTAATTTAATTATTCGATAGTTAATGTAACTTTATGTTCAAGATGTACTAACATAATATTTATATATTTCATCTCCAAAGCTTACAATCGACATGTACTGCAATGGGTTTGGGACGTTAGGTATTTGTCTCTGGCAGAAATGACATCAACATGCTGATGCACCAAGTCATGGTGGCAGCAGCCACATTCAAGGTCAGATCCAGAGGAGCTGGTGGGCAGCGCAGCCCACCTCCAGACATAAGGAAATTTAAATGTAAAACTTAGCCACTTCAGTCTATCAATGACCTGGAACTTCGATAGGATGGCACGGTCAGAGCCTGAGCCTGCACCAGAAGCATTGCTAGCATTGGGCCTGGCCTAAGAAAGCCATTCAATCAAAACATTCAGCAGTATTTAACAATATCAAAGCTATGATCTCGTTATTATGTGTTTCACAAAAAAATAGTCACAACATCCCCACAAACTACTTTATTTAGGATTTATGTAGGTGACCACCTACCAACATGCCTACCGCAGGATCATGGATGGCTCATCATGTATTTTTATATCTCAAAACAAAAGCACAACGAATGTATTTCGCGCGTTATAGATGAGTTTTCGTGATCGCTTCCAAATCCACTACAGTTGCATTACAGTTGCACTACAGGTACTGAAATATACACTACTTCGACTACTATGTCGTATGTTTGGTGGAATTAAATTAACTAAATTAAGATATAATCTATGGAAATACAAGTTATTGATATCAAACAATACTGTCAATTTATAATAGAGAAAACAATTACCAGAAAAATTAAATCTTGTCTCATTAATTTGGGCGTTAAATTCCTTACTGTTATACCCGTTGTTCTATTACCCTGGGCCAGCCGCCGTACACAACATTAGTGCGCGTGTGCCTGAAGTTTAGCTTAGATCGCTAAGCGTGTGCCTGAAGCTTAGATCGCGCTTAGTTTCTTTGTTTACCGGTCGATTTAAAAACTTGTAATATGTAATATGTCACAAATCAACCGCTCTGCCGGATACCGCTGAAAAAATGCAATCAGACTAATATTTGCTGTTATATCTGCGCAAAGTTCAACGATTAGGTACGGCGCCCCGGCCGACCGCCGCTCGAAATGATGATAAGTGCAGGGGCTCCGCCACAGGAGGGGACGGGGGGACGTGTCCCCCCAAACATTTTCGGATTTTAACATTACGCCTATGGGCGTTGCATGGAAAGAATTTACTTCAAAATGCCTCCGTCCCACCAGCTTTCGGAAGGTGGCGGCGCCCTAGGATAAGTGTATCTTCGATGCCATTACACGGCGTGCAAAATGTGAATGTATCGCAATGAATTGCCTAGGGCGACATAAACCTCATCAAATATATTGTTTGTTTGGCATTGCTATTCCTTCTCGTGACATAGTACAGGCACGGATCCAATATTTCAGTCAGGGGGGGGGGGGCGCCACATACAAAAAGTTGCGCCCTATACGCGTGTTTGGTGGGCGCGACATGGGCGCGACCTGGGCTCCGGGGGGGGGGGGGGGGCTAGCGCCCCCCCCGCCCTAGCGTCCCCTAGACTTTTCTTATATAAGGTGAATCTTCGGGAAATTTATGAAATGGTATAGGATCTGAATCGTGATCTTGATCAACTTGTTTGGCATGTCAGTTGTTGCTGCACCCCTGACGTCGCAAAAAGGCATTTATGTCCTGTAACTCATAAATCACATTATTATCATTTATTTTATATAGTCATTGATAGACACTCGGCAATTTGTATTAATTAGTGCAAGCCATCCACAGCACAGGACCATTATCATTAGGTACTACTCAGTGGCGACGGATAAGGGGGGGGGGGGGTAGAGGAGGCAGCTGTCCGCCCACTCAAGAAGTGGTGGCAGGAAACATATGATTTTGCCTCCCCCATAAATTTGTAAGAGACCATACTCCAAGAAGTTGGTTGGATTTTTCCTTTTGACCGAAACAATGACCCAGGGCTCCGATGTGTCCACAGTCACCCTGATGGGCCTTCTAAGGCCGACATAAGGCCCTCGGTAGGCCATGAGGGGCCCTCAGAAGGCCTGAGACTTCAACATTGGCCTGTCCGACGTTTTTTTACGACCATTTAGAGGACCTGCAAAATATAGTGGCCTAAATCCGAGGAGATACCATTTCGCGTCTTTTTTTTGGGGGGGGTTGCCATGGGAGGGGCCCTTTTGCCGAGGGACCCTCTGGGTTTCTTTGCCCACCATCCGAAAATACGATCCGCCGCCACTGGTACTACTCATAATGGTGTCTCAAAACCTAAGTAATACCGATATCAGTCACATTATTGGTATGGATTTTCTAGTCTGTTTATATAAGGTGACACAATCTATGGGTTTACGTCCTTGAAAAATGCACAAATATAGCTAACCTACTCCTGCAGCCTCTTATGTCGACAATTTCCGCAGATGTCCTCATCCTCAGCTAAAGAACGCACAGATTTGGGTGTAAATTTTTAGCTTATGAGGTATTCTGGGAAAATACTGCTATGTCGATAGATACAATTGTTATGTCGACTTTCACATACACCTTTAAATATTGTCTTACGCTTCATAAAATAAGGAAATGCTTAAAAATGTACACGCACACACGCCCGTACATTGCCAGCGAACCAATATGGCGAACCCGTTGAAATGTAAACAAACAATTCTCCCCCGCCTTCACGTCATCACAACCTGACCAATCACCGTCGAGCTTGCTCAAGACTGATTGGTCAATTCTAGCTGATAGTCAAATATAGCTTATGGGCAGATCCGATAAACACGGCCAAGATGCTGGAAGCTGCTCGCGGTTGTCACACTTTTTACCAATGTTGAAGGAGCGGAGTACACCCCCCCTGGGCGGTGGCCAAGGCCAAGGCACTATGCCCTATAAGCATATAGGTCGCCTCGTCGGTGCTCACAAAACGTGATTTGACGTCACTGGCGACAGAGCGCTGCACCAATCAAATTGCAAGATTTCAGTTATCAATAGCGCAATAGTTGAAATTGAGTAGTCAGTTGCTGGCGTTTTGCGTGCGGGTTTCGATGGCTGACGTTCGTCAAATTAACAGCATCAGATACCACACAGGCAGTATGATATTCCGAGGTGTCTCAATTTGCCCCAAATTTTGCATACAGGGCCTCCTCGATGCGCTGATTCGGAAAATATGTCTCTATAGGGTGGTATTTTTTTGTCGTTTACGAGTTACAACCATGCGCTTGAGCGCGGCGCCGACGAAGAAGCCGGTCCCCGCCAGTGACGTCATCCGGCGGTCCGCCGAGTTCAAGGTCAAATGGTTCGTGTCTTTACCTGGTTATAGGGCCTTGCTATAAGCAAGGCCATATATAGGATGTAAAGTCATCCGGCGATTCTACGTGATCATGACGTCAGGGAGGTGCAGGCGCGTAACCACCACTGGAGTCACTGTGGATAAGTCCCCAGTAACATTTTCGGATTTTAACATTACGCCTAAGGGCATTGTATGGCAAGAATCGACTTCAAAGTGCCTCCGTCCCCACCTACTTTCGGAAGGTGGGGACGGAGGTGTCGAGGGAAGGCTGAGGTCAGGGAAGTCCCTCGACACGCCTATGGGGAGGTGTCGAGGGAAGGCTGAGGTCAGGGAAGTGTAAGAACTAGACTAGTGTTCCAATATTATACACATTTTTGTTTTATGAGAATGGCCTCTGGTAATCATTCTGGCGAAATCTTAGAGTCGCACATTCTAAATAAAATGATTTAGAGCAGGTCAAAGTGGTCAAGGTTAAAGAGCGGACTGTTGGGATTTGCATGCAAATTAGCACACTGGTAGATCATGACCTTCGTATCACTCACATCAAATATTAGAGTCGCACATTTCAAATCGAAGGATTTAAAGCAGGTCAAAGAGGTCAAAGTCAAACAGCGGACTATTACGATTTGTATGAAAATTGACACATCAATAGAACATGGCCTGCTTATCACTGTCATGAAATCGTATAGTCGAACATTCAAAACAAAATTATTTATAATAGGCCCTGGCCGTTACCCTGACCTCAACCTCGTCCAGACACCTCCCTGACCCTGATCCCAACATCGGCGCGACACCTCCCTGACCCTAACCCTAGTCTAGTTCTTACACCTCCCTGACCCTGACCTCAGCCTTCCCCGACACCTCCCAGACCCGGGCCTGGGTCTCGCCCCAACACCTCCCAGACCCTGACGTCAGCCTTGCCCCAATACCACCTTGGCCCGGAACTTCTCACGACACTTCCCTGACCCTGACCTCAGCTTCGCTCCGATACCACTCTGAACCTGTCCTCAGCCTCGCCCCGACACCCCTACCCGTAATCTGATCAAGCCTCGCCCTGACACCTCCCTGACCTTGACCCTAACCTCGTCACGACACCACCCTGATCCTGACCTCAGCCTCACTCCTATACCTCCCTGATATAGGTCTGGTCTGGAGGTCTGGTCAGGACCTCAGCCTAGCCCTGACATCTCCCTGACTCTGACCTCATACTCGCCCGACGGCGACACCTGCTTGGCCCTGACCTCAGCCTTCCCTCAACACCTCTTTGGCACTGACCTCAGGCTCGCCCCGCAACCTCCCTGACCCTGGTCTTGACCTCGGCCGGAAGGCTCCCTGACAATGACCCTGGCATCCGCCTCACCCCGACACCTCTCTGACCCTGATCTCATCCTCACTTTGACACCTCCCTGACTCTGACCTCAGCCTCGCCCTCCAGCACCCCGACCAAGACTTTGTCCCGACACCTCCCTAACCCTGACCTCAACCTCTACCCGACAACTCCCTGACCATGCATCTGGCCTCGACCTTTCCCCCAACACCTCCCTTACCCAGGCCTTAGCCTCCCACCATACCTCCCTGAACCTGACTCTGACCTCAGTATCACCCCAAAACCTCCTTTACCGTGACCTCAACCTCGCCCCAACACCATCTTGTCCCTGACCTCAGCCTCACTTCGACACCTACCTGACTCTGACCTCAGCCTCGCCCATGACACTAACCTGACCCTGACCTGGTCTCAGAACTTCTCTGATCCTGACCTCGACTTCGGCCCGACACCTCCCTGACCATGACCCTAGCCTCAGCCTCGCTCTAACACCTCACTGACCATGACCTTGGTGTCGCTTGGATACATCCCTGACCCTGACTTCTGTCTCAATGGACACTTCCTTGACCTCAGCCTCGCCCCGACACCTCCCTGACCCTGATCTCAACATAGTCCTGACATCTCCCTGATCCTGACCTCATACTCGCCCCGACATCTGCTTGACCCTGACCGCAGCCTTCCCCCGACACCTATTTGACACTGACCTCATGCTCGCCCCGAAACCTCCCTGGTCCTGACCTCGACTTCGGCTCGACGACTCCCTGACAATGACCCTGGCCTCGACCTCACCCCAAACCTCTCTGACCCTGACCTCAGCCTCGCACCGACACTTCCCTGACCCTGAACTTCTCACGACACCTCCCTTACCCTGCCCTCAGCTTCGTCCCGATACCACACTGAGCATATCCTCAGCCTCGCCCCGTGATATACATTAACCCTCCCCCTGGTTGGACGAAATCACTACGTGTTCGGGTAGGAGGGGGGTACGACCCCCCTTAACGTTTCGCTCCTAATTGAGCTAGAGCTTCGATTCAAACACGAGCGTGTTGCTTGTGACGGGAAAAAGCCGCTGATACCCAATTTGAAGGTCTTGGGTCATTATGTGACCTCTGAGGTCATGTCAATGACCCAAAGGTCATCACAAATTTGCATGCGTATAAATTAAATTTAAGCGAGCTAGAATCGTGAATAAGCATATCATAATGCTTAATGGGTACCACATTTGCAATCAGCGTCACAAAATGTCCTAGAAACTGCCATATTCCAAAAAGGTCATGTCAGGTCATCTGAGGTCAGTGACCTCGGTTGACCTGTGGAAGCGCAAGACCCCAGTGGAGCATATAATTATGTAAAATGGATCCCAGATTTGAAATCAGCGTCACAAAATGTCCTAGAAACCGTCAGAAGCAAAACAAAAGTAATATGAGGTCATCGGAGGTCAATGACCTCGGTTGACCTTTTCAGAGGTCAACCGAGGTAACAATGTCAGTGGAAACCACAACTGTCACCTGTACATATGTTCCTGAACAACAAACACTCGGAAACTGCACAAGTTACATGCATCGATACTAGGGGACGCCAGTTGCACCTGGCATGACCTTGAGAAACAGGTCATAGGTCACGAGTCATGTGGGTTAGAAGTTCACTTTTTTAGAGTATGTGGCAAATTGTTCCAATGTAAGGTACTGAAATTTGCATTGCAATCGGTTGAAAACTACGCGAGTTATTCCCGAGAAAAAAAAAACGAGTGGTGGCAACCCCCGGGCGAGGGTTAGATACAGAGAGAGCTTACTCTACAATACAACAAATCGGAGCTTTCGGCCATATTGTAGCACCCTTCTTTAGCGATTAAGAGGCATTCGGTAACCTGTCATTGCTCGTCTTAAAGACGAGCAATGACCTGTTACCGAATGCCTCTTAATCGCTGACGAAGGGTGTTACAATATACCCGAAAGATCCGATTTTAATCATTTTCTTGTGGAGTAAGTACTCTTTGTATTTAATCTTCATCTGGGATCTCTACGTGCTTTGGGCCCTTCCGGTCTTACCAGGGACTCCTCTGACCTTCCAAGAAGCCCCTCTTGTGTGTCAAAGGCCCCATTCACCCTGTTCAGAGGTCCTTCCGACCTGGCCAGGAATTGGCTGCTTTGTCCCCCTGTCGACATGCTCAGGGGCCACTCTGACCTGCTCAGGGGCACCTCCAGTCTTGCTAGGAACTCGTCTGGCATGTTCAAGGGCCATTCCGACCGGCCCAGGGACTGTTTCGGTCTAGCTAGGAGCCCCTCTGACTTGCCCAGGAGCCCCTCCAATCTGCCCAGCGACTCTTCTGGTCCGACTTCGCTGGCTGCTTTGTCGCCCTGCCGATATGCTCAAGGCGCCCTCCCACCTGCCCTGGGGCCCCTCCGTGATAGCTAGGGGCCAATTCGGCATGTTCAGGGGTCCTTCTTACCCACCCAGGGGCCCTCTCGGTCTGGCCAGGGGCCCCTCTGACCTGCACGGGGGCGCTTTGAACTTCTCAGTGGCCCTCTGGGGTCTGTCCAAGGGCCCTCTAACCTGATCAAGGGCCATATGACCTTCCAAGGGACTGTGCTGGCTGCTTTGTCGCCCTGCCGACATGCTCAGGGTCCTCTTGATCTGCCCAGGAGTCCTCTGTGCTGGATAAGGGCCCATTGGAGGTGTTCAGGGGCCTCTGACCCACTCGGGTCCCTTTTGTTCTGGCCAGGGGCCCCTCTGACATGCACAGGGCTCTTTTGAACGTCCAAGGGGACCTCTGGTCTTTCAGAGAGGGTCCTGGTGGCCCTAAAGGGTCACTGAAGTGCTCTAAACTCTCTAAAGACCACACTTCGCGTGGTAAAGAGTCCATTATACCGCGCTTCGCGCGGTCTTGTCGGCCCTTGTCGGCGCGCGCAGCGCGACGAAAAGGGTCCTCCGCCGCCGAAAAGGTCCCTCCGCCGCCGAAAAGGTCCCTCCGCCGCCGAAAAGGGCCCACCGCCGCCTAAAAGGTCCCTACTGGCCTCCAGGGGGGGGGGGGGCCTAGGCTACCTACCTGACCTGAAGATATGTTGATACTTTTGCATGGCATTGGGTATTCCGACAAGTAACGTAGGATATATATTTTCATCACCTTCATGGATGCATAATGTGCATTGCTTATTACCTACTGTTTTGAACATATCTGTACCATTATTTTTTGGGGGAGGGGTTAAGGGGGTTTAGTCATAATACATTTGGGGGGGCGCGTTCACCCCCACCACCCTCCACCTGCAGTGCCAGTGGCGGTTTTCTACTGCAAATGCCTTAAAATGTTGTATTGGCAAAAACATTGAAGTATTCATTTTTTAAAGAAATATTACCTTTTTTATATTTTTCCTATCTCGAGATAATTAGTAAAGCTTTAATATGAAACACAAACAAAAATTGCCATTTTTGACAAGAAGGGGTATAGGCACAACACATACAAAAATGTGACGTCATCAAAAAATCAAGTCAAAATTTTGAAAATCGGAGATGAACAAAATGTTGCTCAGTTCATTGCAGTCACGATGCTATGACAATATGATACATTATGTTCAGTGGTTTTGGAGCTAAATGCCTCCAAAGATTACCCTGCATCGTGACCTCGCAAACAAGCCCGAGGCTATATCTTGAGAACCGTTGACCTTAGGGATCTGCCGATGCCAAAATTGACTTCAGGGCACAAGATAACCCTATAGACAAAATTGCATCAAAATAAAAAATGTGGCGGTGTGAACCTTTGATCGCTCTGTCGTGGAATGCCCCTGACGGCTGACGGCCTGGTACTGCCCCCCCCCCCCCCCCCCCCCGTCAACAACTTTTCGCTGACAGCCCGCTACCCCCCCCCCCCCCCTCCCCCACCCTGCTCAACAAAATGCTGGCAATACGCCACTGGATTTGCCTCCCAAGAAAACTTATATCCACCACTGGACCTAGGGCTGTCATAGATCATCCACCGATCACCCTGACCTGCTGAAACCCACCCACCCTATATGCCCAGTCGAAAGCTGACCATCCACCACCCTCTAACTATCCCCCAGCCTGTTCAAATCCAATCACCAATCTCAGCCGGTTGAAATGGGTGATTCGAAGGACGGAAAGGCGCCTAACGCTTACGTCTTCACCGATCAGCCAAAATCTACCCGGCTCTCTCTCCCGACATGCGCAAATACACCCCACTCCTCTGCCAGCTAGTGGGCGGGGAGGGCAGCGGTAAGTCTTTGCGGCCTTCGGCTGCGAACAATACGCGTCGATGTGGACGGGAGTAAAATTTTATGGGTCGCCTTTTGATTTCTTCCTGCATTTCCTTCATGTCAGGGTAAGCCGGGCTTAGGCTGACATGAAATTAAACGATCAAAAATGTCAGCTTAAATCTCGTCAGGGTAAATTACACAGCGTTTATTTGCGTTAGGGTGAGCCCGAAAAACCAGTATGTATGTGATTCGAAACGGAATACGTAACTCATCGTGTGGTATACCGATACGTAAATACGTAAAGCATTTTCATAGATAGCTGTGTCACAAAATGGCTCTAATGTTTTGTGAGCGGACCACTACCACTTTGCGTGAGCACTGAGCACGATGTGAGTTTGTGAGTTGCCGGCCCGTAGCATGCCTATTGCCTAGATACTACACGTTTGCGTGCTTTTATTCGGCCATGCTTTTATGAATAGCAAGGTATGCTGCGACACTATAGCTGGTTTATAATGGCTATCAATAGCGAAACCTTCGAGAACATTCGTTAAAGTTAGTTTACACGTCTAATGGAGTTCTAAAAACCTAGCCATTTTTAGAATTAGCATGAAATGAGCACAACATTTCCTGCTAACCACATCTCTCTTGACCCACACTGAAAACTTGTTTACCCTTTTCTAGAGGGTAAACCCGCCAAATCGGGCAACAGGGCCCACAGACGTTTTTCCCCACCCACCGGGTGGTAAACTCTGTTCATTTACTCTCGCCCAGAGGTTATTTTTTTAATCGAGATTACCCTCTGTGAACGGATTACCCTCAACTTTACCCTTTGTGAGAGGGTTTACTCTCTCACAAAGGGTAACGTTAAGGGTTTATCCGTTCGCAGAGGGTACTCTCGAGATAAAAAAAAATACCTTCTGGGCGAGAGTAAATGAAAAGAGTTTACCACCCGGTGGGTGGGGAAAAACGTCTGTGGGCCCTGTTACCCGGCTGTGGCGGGTTTACCCTCTAGGAAAGGGTAAAACAGTTGCCAGTGCACCGTTCGTGCAACTCACTGTCACAATGCCACTCTACTCCACCTTTGCTCTGTTGCCGTTTCCACGTGCACTGTGTTTCTGAACCGGCGTAGCCGCCAAAGAAGGTGGTGGGATAACAGTGCCCAGCACATGAACAGTAAGATCCTCCGGGTATCTGGGCCGGTGCTCTATACGACCATGGACAGAGCGATCTCCAGAGGGGTTGGCGCGGTACTTACCGAGAGCGCTGGTGCGCCGCCATGAGTGCGATGTCTTTTCGATGCGGGCATACTATATGGCGACAGGATGCGGGTGGCATGATGAGCGAGCGCCGTGTCTGTTTGTAGTGAGTTGGGTGTTAGCCGAGGTGGAGCCTCAGTCCGCTGCCTGCCTATTGCGACACGGTGCGTCGAAGCGTCGGACATAGGACGGCGGCTATGTTTTCACGTAACTACTAGCTATGTTTTCACGTTTTCACGTGAGTCAAGCGACCTGACCCGATGGAGAGTCGGCTGGGCTATACTAGAGGCAGTCCAACGAAGGATGCAACGCCCGTGACGTCACACCAAGCTCGCCGACCGTCCGCCCTATGGCCAGACCCAGACAGTGCTCGTTTATATACGACTGATATAGGTTTTGTACGACGCTGCAATTTTGCCGATGGAGAGGAGCCAGCGAATGGCAAATGTTTGTTAGACTGTTATTGTTTCCTGCACGTGCCCACGTAAATGTGTGAAGCATGCCACCGCAGCTGCGTTGTTTTCATTGTCAGGTTTTGTGTAAATAGTGTTAATTTCAATCGATAAAGAAAATTTCCGTTCCTGTATTTTTATATGAGAAAGTGATCGCAATGGTTTGCGAACTTGATATTATGGATTTGTGACGAAATCCTACAACACGTCCTTTCACTGTTCCTATTTCGGAGTTTGACCAATACCAATTTATGTAGGTATGCATACCTTGAATAATACCTATCTTGTAGGACAGACGAACAGTATCCAGTAAGGCAAGCTAACTTTTCACAGCATCCGTCTGAACTTCTAGCCATGCAACTTAACCAAATACGATAGGACTTCACCTTTCGAAATTTACGTCAGAAAAAACAATATGTTTACGAATTACATCATTTATTGTTCGAAGGACAGTGGGGCGTCGCCACCAAATTTTTAGTGGGGGGGGGGGGAGCCAGGTGTTTGGGAGACCAGCCAGGTGTTCGGCCCCCACTCCCATATGGGCTAATGTTAAAATCCAGGTTAATCTGGGGGGAGCGAGGCCGGAGCGATCCTGGGGTCATATCAAGGAGATCATATCAAGGCTCAGCAAATTCATTTGTTTTTGGGAGATCATATCAAAGCCCAGCAAATGGTTTGTAGTGGCTCGTTCAGAGCTCAGCAAGGGCCGTACGTATGTGCTTCGTCGCTTCGCTGCCGAGCAGCTGCTCGACCTTCGTCAGACAGTCGGCACTTTGCGGCGCGGTCCCGCCGGCCAGCTTCACCAGACACAGCTTTACCACGGCGTCCGAGAGCAGCACGGCGTCGGGAAACCCCCGGCGGCTCAAGCCACCAGACGACGGTATCCCAAGCGGTCAGGAGGTCTGGCACTCGGCCCTCCGGGGGTCTCTCCGCGTCCAGCGCCGCCGCCGCCTCCTCAATCAGCGGCGCACTGTGCACGAGCAGCATCTCCAACACGGGCTGGCTGACCTCGCAAGAGCTCAGCAGCAGCAGCGACCGGACCACCTCCGGCAGACAGGCGAGGAAACGGGTCGCCCTGCGGAGGTTGTAGGTGACCCTTCGAGCCTCCGAGTCGGCGTAGTTATGCTTCTTGACCAGGCTGCTCAGCCAGCTGGCAGCGCGGCTGGCCAGCATGTAATGACTGTTCAGCAACAGGTGCCCCAGCGTGTCCAGCAGGGCCGTGCTAGTCACGTCCACGTGCTCTGCATAAGCTTCAGGATGCATGTACGCCTGCCTGCCCGCCTCCAGGCCGTCGATGAGCTCGAATCTGTGGACCACCTGGTCGCCGTGCCCGCCACCATCGTCCTTCGCACTCCCAAACTCATCCCAGCCTGCCAACTTCAACGAAAACAGATCATCGCTGAAGCATGAGTGTACGCGAATGGCTAGGGTCTTTGGAATGCCAGCCTTGATCAACTTTCTGACAAGTGTTTCCTTGTTGGGTTTGCTTAGTTCGAACCCGTCCATTACCAGACGATGGAGTACGGAGCAGATCTCGTTCACCGCCTCTCGTCGTTGGGTTTCACTCCAGCGCTGACCGGGGGAACTGTCACACACTGTCATGTTGGCGGTCAGAATGCCGTCTTCCATCTGACCTCCGTCTGCTCCAGCTCGTCTGAAGTCAGTCGCCGTCTGCGGAATATCTCCAACTTCCATCAGTGCCTCCTCTGCGGACATTAGCGTCGCCAGCCCTTCACTTGGATGCCGGGGTCTGTCCGAGGCGATGAAATCCTCGAATAGCTCTTCGATGGTGCGCCGATCTACCTCGTTCCCGTAGTCATCCAAGAAGGACCGAAACAACCCCAGGAACGGGCTCTCCTCGCCGAGTGGGACCCCGCTAGGACAGACGGCCTCCCAAAGCCGCACGTGCCTCTCGGTCAGAGGCGGCGCGTCCTCGGCGGCGGCCACTCGAGCCCTGAGCACGTCCCGCACCCAGACATCTTCGTCGTGATGGGTGGCGGCGCAGAGCGCGGCAGCGGTCATCAGAAGCCAGTCGTCGGGGTGCGGCGCCGCCGATCCGGCCGGCTGCCGCAGCTGAAACGCATCCCGCAGCAGCTCGCTGGTGCGCGCCAGCGCGTGCTCGTCCCGAACCAGGCCGTCACGGGCCTGGCGAACCTGTCCCGTCGCCGCCGCCGTCGCCGCCGACGACGACGTCCCGGCAGTGATGACCTCCAGAAGGGGCGCGTGGAACTTCAGTAGCGGGCTCGTGGCGGAGAACTCGAACCGCACGGTGGAGTCGATGGCAAACAGCGAACGTAGCGGGTCGCGGCGCACCTGACCGAGCGCCTGGCGCACAGCGGCCACGTCCGTCGCGCTACAATCGCTGATGAGGTTGTTCTCCGGCAGGAAGTAGCTGGGCACGTAGTGCTCCGCCAGGCAGGTGTCGATGTGGTCCAGGAGGCCCAGAACACGGCCGAAGAGGTGCTCCTCCGACCAGCCGTGCCGCGTCGTCTCCAGCTCCCAGAACATAAGTGTCTTCAGGTGGTACGTGGCGAGGATTTTGGGCCGCGCGAGGAAGCACTTCAGTACCAGCTTCACCAGCAGGTAGACCTTGCGTTGCGCGATGGTCAGCGTGCGTGCCAGCCAGCTCTCAGCCACGGAAAAAGAGAGTATCCACTCAAAGTCGCGGCGCGTGCTGCTGACGTGCCCTGTGGCCACCAAGTGACCCCCAGCGCTGGTCGCGATGTTGACTCGAACGTCCTCCGACGGCCACTGGGCCCGGCGCTCGCCGAGGCGCCGCAGCCAGGCCAGCAGCGCCGGAGGGGGCTGCGTCAGCGGCAACGCCGGCACGCTGTCGAAGTCCATGGGGAGTCCGTGCAGCAGCTGCACAGAGTTGATCGACGGACCGTGCCGCTCCACGGTGCCGGCGAACTGGTTGTTCTCGTGCCACATCTGCATCAGCGCGTCGCTGGAGAGGCACAGCGTCGCCTCTGATCCGGCAGTGGAGGAGCTGCTCCCGTCACTGGGAGGCAGTGGCCGCAGCAGAAGCTGAGGTGGAACCGGTGCCGACTCGCTGTCCGACGGAGGCGACCAGTCGGGGTCCCACAGCACACGGACGTAGCCGCTGTGGCTGGCGCCATGCGCGTCCATGTAAAGCCGACTGGAGCCGCGTTCGGGCGAAACCGAAAGGTAGTCTATCTCAAACATCCAGTCCGTGTCCGACTTGGTGACGATCGGACCCTCAGGTCGCTCTCCCGGCGGGATGTCAGGACTCGGGAGCGACAAAGGCGCATCGCAGACCGCCATGTTGCTCTCCCCGGGGGTCACAGCTCTGTGGCAAAACGTCGGAACACTGAGCCCCTCAGCCGACGAGCCGGTCAGAAGCTGGCGCAACTGGATGTCGTTGAAGACGATCACGCCTCTCTTGGCTTCATCGATCAGGCAGTAGAGGTAGCGCTCCAGTTCACACTCTGGCAGCAGGTAACGCAGCGCCAGGGAACACAGACCAAGCGGCAGGCCAGTCAGGGCGTCTACGGCGCTATTGGTAAGGCAGAGGTGCAGGTCTGTACGTGGCAAAGAGTGGGCCCTCTGCCCCTGCCAGGGGTCAGGGGGTTCAGGCGGGGCAGGTATTGCAGGGCCAGGAGCGGCAAAAAATGCCGACAGCCAGCCGCCCATGGTATCTGTCACACCGCAAACACCTCACAGACGGAGAACGCACACCGCAAACACCTCAGAGACGGAGCACGCACGGCACAACCACCTCAGAGACGGAGCACGCACGGCACAACCACCTCAGAGACGGAGCACGCGCGGCACAACCACCTCAGAGACGGAGCACGCACGGCACAACCACCTCAGAGATGGAGCACGCATGGCACAAACACCTCACCCTCACATACCGAGCAAGAGCCAGCAGACACGCACCAGTCGCAGCTGTGCAAGGTCACACGGGCGTCAGCTGGCGTGGCGACGCCGAGCCGCGCGGCCGCCCTGCACCGGCGCGTATATACATCGGACAACTGATTTACGCTGTAGGGTATTTAGTGGGATATTTAGCCCTGCAAAATACCACATGGCCGTGGCGGAAACGGCCATATCTCAACCAAGGATTTTTACTACCGCTGCGAACTTTACGCCTACGATCCTCCGTTCCGGAGATCTTCGGAATATACTTATATTTTCGGAAACATCACTCCAAACGCAACCCAAACTTGACAACATACCGGATGCTAAGAACGTCCGTGAAGTTAGCGACTTGTCTTATTCAGCGACGGATTCAAATTTGGCCCAAACCTCGGCCCAGGGTCAATTCTGACACGCTAGTCACGAATATGACCTTCATGTTTTCTGTTCAAGGTCATATTCAAGGTTTGAAGGTCAAACTTGAGGTCAAAGGACGGGGTACCACATAACGTCCCGAATTTATTGCCGGATCCTTCCAAAAGTGATCCCAGATGATAGACAGGGTCCATATCTAACGCCCGTCGCCACGACTTGACCCATGACCTTTGAACTAGGAGGTTAAATTCGTGGTCAAAGGACGGTGTGCGCATAACGTCCAGAATTTATTGCCGGATCCTTCCAAAAGTGATCCCAGATGATAGACAGAGTCCATATCTAACGTCCGTCACCGTAACCTGACCCGTGACCTTTGACCTTGAGGTCAAACTCGAAGTCAAAGGACGGGGTAACGCAAGTCCCGAATTTATTCCCGGATCCTTTCCAAAGTGGTCCCAGGTGATAGACAGCATGGTCTGTATCTAACGTCCATATCTAACGACCCCGTCCTGTGACCTCGAATTTGACCTTGAAGATGACCTTGAACAGGAAAATGAAGGCCATATTCGTGGTCAGCGTGCCAGAATTGACCTTTGGCAGAGGTTTGTGCCAAATTTGAATCCGTCGCTGAATAAGGCGCTAAATAAGTCGCTAACTTCACGGACGTTTTTGCATCCGGTATGTTGTCAAGTTTGGGGAGCGTTTGGAGTGGTGTTTCCGAAAATAGAAGTATATTTGGCAATTTGAACAAACGTATCCGATCTGTGAGGAAGGGATAATTACGACAGCTTAACAATGATAATTACGACAGCTTCAAAGGCAAGTGAATATTCAACAGTTCTGGTTTACGCGTCCGGCGATTTGAAGATCTCCGGAA
Source organism: Chirona hameri (assembly GCA_036785665.1). Taxonomy (NCBI): domain Eukaryota; kingdom Metazoa; phylum Arthropoda; class Thecostraca; order Balanomorpha; family Balanidae; genus Chirona; species Chirona hameri. The sequence continues at coordinate 5,878 of JAXIVJ010013327.1, read as the reverse complement.
CGGAGGATCGTAGGCGTAAAGTTCGCATCGGTAGTAGAACTCCTTGGTTGAGATATGACCGTTTCCACCACGGCCATGGGGTATTTTGCAGGGCTAAATATCCCACTAAATACCCTACGGCGTAAATCAGCTGGCCGATGTATATACGCTGCACCGGCCACTACACCCTGAACACGTCAGCGATCAGCGGAACAATCTCCAGATTACGTCACCAGATAAGTCGCAAAGTAACCTTCCGGCTGCAGAGTGCAGAGGCGCGCTCAGGGCTCATTGCACGAGACAGGAGTCTGACCTCAGTGATTCGGACGTCAGTGTCGAATTTCAGAAGTCTGAAGAGAACTGGCATCGACACGACACAGATTGATGCAAATGCCTTTGGTATTCCATTGTCTGAGCGGGCACTGTCTGGTTTTAGGTGTGTATCCGGTGTAAAATTAATTGATATACGGCTATACCATAATACTCCATCGCCAACATCACCAGCAATGTCTGCTAAAAGCAACGAAGCATCGAGAACAAATGAGTCAATTTGTAGGCAATTATGCGGCATCTTGTAATTTCGTTAATCACTCCTATCTCTCCTATATATCTATTTGAGTAGTGTCCATTTTGCACTCAAAACACATTACACAGCAACGAAAACCACTCTGTCTGCGAATGGAATGCGGGTTAAGCACGTGCGTTAGTGAGGTGGAGTCTTTCGTCCAGGAGATTGCCGAGAATTTAATCCGAGCCGAGGTCCCGGCCGGCCGTGTGGTACCGAGGCAGGGAGGGGTGTTGGTCGAAAGCCGAAAGGGGTCATGCCGGGGGAGGGGCGGGGGTGATGGGAGGGGGGGGGGGGGAGGGGTATGAAGTACGAACCAACAAGGTCGAAGGTCGTTTTGGAAGGTAAAACTTCAGATTTGGAGACTGCTCAGTACTACCAACAATCTGGCTACTCAGTTAAAAACTAATGTTAAAGGTTCACTGTTCCCTTTAAGTAGCCATAAGTCAGCCAAAACTAAATATATTGTTTTTAAATTCGGTTTGGGTATTTTCTATACTTCTTTCTCCAATATATATTCCGGTTTTTGAACATGTTTGGAAATTTTGATTTTGTGGATTTTTTTCTTCTCAAAATGTTGTCTTCATAAAATAATATAAAATCATATGAAAAGCCCGGAATATATATTGGAGAACCAAGTATGGACGAAGCCCAAACCAAATGTCAAAGCAATATCTTGAGCGTTGACTGACGTATGGCTTCCTAAGCAGTGGCGTACGCAGAAATTCACAAAGGGCCAGGTCATTGCCTTGATCCGAACCACCCGATCGACAGGACCGCCAACAATATTGGAGAAATTGTGCAGGGGGGCGCCTCTCCTTCCGCACCGTGCGGAAGGAGAGTCACTGGCCGGAGGGGCGCCATCACTCGCCAAAGAGGGACAGTCACTAGTCGGAGGGGCGCCGTCACTCGCCGGAGGGGCGCCGTCACTCGCCGGAGGGGCGCCGTCACTCGCCGGAGAGGCGCCGTCACTCGCCAAAGAGGGACAGTCACTAGTCGGAGGGGCGCCGTCACTCGCCGGAGGGGCGCCGTCACTCGCCGGAGAGGCGCCGACACTCGCCGGAGGGGCGTGGTTACTGGAGGGAGGGACGCTGTAACGGGTGGAGAGCGCCGTCTTTGGCAGGGGACGCCCTCACTGGCCGGGGGCGCCGCCACTAGCCGCAAGAGTGCCGTCACTAGATGGGGAGCGTCCTCACTGGCCGGAGTAGCGCCGTCACTGGCCAGAGGGGCGTCGTGACTGATCGGAGGGACGCCAGCTTTGCATGGGCGCCTCGGGTCCAAAGGACCAGGTCATGACCTGCTTGACCTGGTGGTTGATACTCGGTACGCCGCTGTCCCTAAGTATGATGGGCCTTGACTTTGTATTCGACATTTCCAAATATGCGTGGCGCGTCTGGCGCTATTTTCGATCTAGAGCGATTCCTACAACCAACGTAAGTTAAAAAACGTCGCGTTTTGTGCGCCGAAGTTTATAGCGGTGAATAGTATGCGTGGAACGCATTTCGACAGTATTTGAGGAATTGTGACTGGGACTTGGGTATCGTTGTTTTCCTTTTCCCTGTAAACATGTAGCCAAATAAAATTTACACTTTGTGAATGTGTAGGTAAAGTTAATATTTTTCATTGTCAAGGTTATTTTAAATTACTATAGCTTGGGATGGCTACTTTGGCCTCAGGTCATATCCAGACTCAAGTAATTTCAGGTACCAATTTTAAATCTGACACCCATTTTGCACCATGCATAGGTACTTATCCCGGTGCATTTTATGGGTGCTATTAGTAGAAGTGTCACAATTTTTAGCATTTCCAACTGGTCAAGATCAGACTCAGCATGAACTCAGCTACCAAAAAATGTTTGAAAGCGACAGAAGAGGTAAAATTGGGTTTGTCTGGTTTTTACCACAGGCGTTTCCAGAGGAGTGGGGGCATTAGGGGCAAATCCCCCCCCCCCAGGAGCATGGTGGGTATTCAATACAAAGATGTCCCCGCCCCGCGTGTTCCTGCATTGGCTGTAAGAAGTGATAATTAGGAAGATAACCCCCGTCAATGACTTTCGCGCATATTACAATGCATATTACAATGCATATTACAGCAACTTGAAGCATTCAGTGTTCACACTTCAAAGTTAAAACTTAAAACTAAAAGTCCTTGGCCAAAGTGGGTGATATATGGCCTTGGTGACTGGTGAGGGTTGGTGAGGGTTGAGGTAGTAGTGAAATATATATGGGGGGAGGGGGTGAGATGTTGATAATCATCTTCTAGACTGTATTTCTGCTCGAAAAAGTTATCGTGTTAAAATCTTTTCTTCTCAAGTGTTGAAATAATATTTATATTTTCATATTGATAATGGCTCCTGAACTTTACACATCTTCTGTTAATTTCAATTTGAAGGGAAAGGACTGCTAGAATTGCATGCAGCCAGTGTAAACTGTAAGGGAACATTATGAGCTTCATTAAATAACATATGGTTTATCTCAAGTGCACACTTCACTTACCTATGTTTCGAACTTCCTACTCAAGCGTGATTATTATAAAGCCATGTCATGTCAACTGTCAATGTAGATTGGTAGTGGTAAGTGCCCAAGCGATTTGTTGGACCAATCGGCTATGTCTTGATACAATGTGTTATGTATGACTGAAACAATCAAACCATACCCAAATCTACAGTTGATTTCATCTGAATTTTGTTGTTGTTGTCTTTTTCTTGAGGTGAAAGTCCTGGTTGGATTAAACGTTTCATGTAAAAGAAGGACATACTTAATTCTGTCAAATATGACCACAACTCACAAGTATATCTTACACCACTCACATTGAGTGTGGGAGTTTTAAAGCATCACATAAATGCATTATTATATTGCATCACCACAAAAGGTTGTTGTTGCTGGATTAGGGTGCGTAACCGTGAGGTTACCACAAAAGGTGAAATATGCTTAAACTTTGTATTGGGTGCGGGTGGGAACGGTATAGGCCCATCAGTTATGAAATAAGGTGGAACGGCTTTGGATCTGGCTGAATGAACTAGAACGGAATGGGGGCTGAAAATGTGTCCCGCGAGAGGCTATACTTGTGACAATGTGACGAGGCCAACGTTGGCCTCCGAAGAACACCTTGACGACCCATATTTATGTGGGAACAATTTTAATGTTCCCTTTCTGCAGCGTGGGTAGTAAATGTGCAATGTTAAGACTTAAGATATACTTTATGTTCTGCAAATGGTATGCGTGTTTCATTTATTGTCACGGTTGCTTCGTGTTTGTGTTATGTACGCTGCCGTTGTTAAAGGAAGTGTTGTTGATCGGATTTCGGGCAAGCCGATGCCGTGCATTCCGGGGTTTCGACATTCATTACTTGCTGCTATTGTAGGAACATCGCCAATTACATTGATTTCAGGTAGCCACTGCTATATAGCAATCGCTTGTCTCATTCGATACAATCGAATGCTGCACAGTCGCATACCGTTATCGGTTACAATGAGCTCGAGCAGCCACGGCTGAATAACGACACGGCTGCTGTGCTGATTTCAGGTAAGCCGCCGCTGCGGTACGAGGGCGTGGCGATGGCAGCCGTGCCACGCCAGCAGACGCTCCACACCCGACGACGTTGCGCCAGCTCCCGGTCCACGCCCGTCGCCACCAATCGCATGTAGACGGCTCAAGGTCACCGCACACGCCTGCCAATTACAGCGCGGCAACTTAAGGTCAGGCGTCAGCGCGCCAATCAGCGTGAGGCAAAGGCGACAGAAGTTGTTCTTCACGCACGGTGCACCTGTGCCCAGTGCCATGCGCTGAGAAATGCTCTGTAATGCTTACACAAGACTGATTGTGTTTTTATGTGCAGAACATTTGGTAATTTTTCGCTCCAGCCTGGCTCGGATAGAACTGTCGATTGTATGCGAACACTTGCCGAGTCACCTGCGGTTTTCGACGCGTGTAAAGTGCGGTCTTCTGCTGGTAGAAGAAGTGCGGTCTTCTGTTGTGTCTAGCTGGTAGAAAGAAATGTACGAAGCCATCCGCTTTCAACTCTCGAAGGTCAGGATGTCAGAAAGTTTGGTTATAAGTGCAGCCACGATGTGTTCCCTTATACGTGCCAGTTGTTATGCACACTATTGGACTTCTTTTGAATATTTTAGGATACTGATGGACATTCAAAATTACTTGGCAGTTCTGCTGTTACAGTGTGATGATTTGTCTGCGATGTAATGGAATCAATGTATGGATGTGATACTCCTTGAAACCCACCTATGAGTCACTTGAGTGTAGAGTATTGATATGTATTATGTAGTATTACGCATGATGGCTAAAGTCTAGGATTTGTATAAATTATAACCAAGTTTAAACAGTCTTCAGAAAATCAATGTGGCTTTGAAAATAACGACAACAGTTTTGGTCATATTCAACTCAATTAAAGATCAAGCCGTAATCAGGTGGATAAGCATGGTCCCCAGTTCCCGTTCCAAGACTATGAAATCAAGCCAATGCACCGTCGCCATATTCTTCTTGTTATTCACAATGGCGAGCCTATTTAGGTGGCTAGTCAAAATATGTAGTGCGTAGCTGTCATTAATCAATCCCCTTTCAGTACCTATATAATCTAAGCTGCACTTTTTGTTATTGGCGCACACTGAACGAATGCGGCTTCTGATGAACACTGACCGAGAGGAATTCAGTGTTTTTTTTTTCTCGTTTGCATGATAAACGGAAAGACATCGAGAAAAGGTGTCGTCAAATCGCTCAAATTATTTAATGACGTGATTACCGTGAACTTGACAGTAGCCGTGTTCACGAAGGATGTGGAATGCGCTGAAAAGATCCTGAAATGTTTCTGTAAAGTTTTAAAAAGTTTTGGTATAAAAGTATTAGTATACTATACATTCCAAGAAATAAATTACTGATTTAGGCGATATTATCAGTATTAAATAGTTATGGAAAAACTTATTGAGTTCATAACAAGTTTATGATACAAAAATTTGCCGTTTTTAAGAAAATATGTGTCTAAAGTACAGGCCACCGCAAAAGCAATGGTAGGTACTACTGTAGATGGGTAAAACCTAGCATCGGTTTATAACAACAATAGAATATCCCTGAAAAAAATAAGCGGTACATCTCCGTCCTACACATAGGCAGCTCTCTATGACTTTTAAATATTCTACGTCATCAAGTAAAATCACAATATTCGAAAACCTGATTCTCTCCCCACCTGAGTGCACCGAGGGATCTAGACCCTGAGACCGCCTCTGATCGGAGAGTTGTAAGCCCACGCCGGCACAGCACTGGGCGTAGTAGCTCGTATTTGGCGGGCCCTCGAGTAGAGGCTATTCATTGTAGTAAGGGCGTA
>JAXIVJ010013326.1:0-37543 GCA_036785665.1 Chirona hameri | reverse complement strand
GCTGTCCATGGCAGGCACACCAGTCTCTTTTCTTTTCTTTTTTCTTCTTTTTTTGGCGGGGGGGCGGGGGGGAGGGTGGGGAGGGTCAGTGGTTTCGCACATCCCGTAGTCCAGCCTATAGCTATATGCCACCGCGGGTGGGAGGAGAAGCCACTCCCCTCCGGGGCGGGGACCGAATGACTGGCGCCAGTAGCCAGACTCGAACCCGGAACCCTTAAATTCCGAGTCCGACGCTCTACCAACTGAGCCACCTGGCCCCCAAACCCGACCCCCAACTGAGCCACCCGGCCCCAGTCTCATTGTCGCAGCTCCAGACTGAGGGCGGACCAAGCCGCTGGTCGTTGGCCTACGTTGCTCATCATACTGTTGGAGGAGAGCTCCCATATCTTCTCCGTCCTGGTCATCGCCCACGTCTTCGTCCGCGTCGTCCACGGTGTGCGCGTCGTCGGGATCGGCAGGCAACGTGCTGAGCCGGCACATCTCCTCGGCCAACCTCCGGCGGGACATTGTCTCCGGCCCGCTTCACCGCTCCCCTGAGCTGCTCCTCTTCGTTGGGTACGGCTCCGGCTCGACGTAGATGTCGCCTGGGTTCGCAGCTCCTCCTGGCTTGCTAGCGGGCTCACACCGCTGTTGAGGCCAAACAGCAGGGTCAGCAGGCGCAGCGTGGCGATGGCGTCCACGGGGTTGGGGTTGGAGTTCGATCCGCTCCTTCTCCCGAACCATGCCGAAGAATCCTTCAGCTGATCCTGAGTCAGGCGCCGGGTCAGCAGGTAGTGCCGTCCCCCGAACAGCGCACGCATGTCGCCCAGCAGGCTGCGAATGGAGCGGATTGGTCGCCAACATACCCTTTTGGAAGGGGTAGAGGTGTGCCGCAGACCTCAAAGCGCATGGCTAGCAGCTCCTGGAGAGCTTCGTCGAGCTTCGTCCAGCACTGCCCTCCTGCTCCACGGTCACTTGTAACCTCGATGCAGCGGCTTGCTGTCTCCGGGATAGATGCTGTTCAGCACGTTGCATGTTCCATCAAAGAGCCGAACAACTCGGGCCTCTTTCTGGTGGTCGTGGAAGTACCGCTCCAGACAGGTAGCCATGGTGCTGCTGATCAGCTGCATGCTGCTGCTGCAGCTGTAGAGTAATACAACAAGTAGAATAAAGTGCAAAAAGGAATATAAATATAAATACAATACATAAGTACAATAATACAAATATGTACAATATGTCCTAGATCAATAAGGAAAGACACCACATTTATGTCAGAAGTTGCTGCAACGAGATTAAACATGTTATTACTATGTGGAGCACGAGTGCATCGAGCAATGTTCATTGAGTTCAAAGAAATCATGCTGCCAGGAACAGCGACAGCTGCCAACTTCGGCAGAAGTCACCAGTTAGCCAGGGGGTGTTATCTCGGATTACCCATGTATCGGCTGCCGACGCGGTCAGTATTAGCGACGACGTCACTGGTGCTCTGGTCCAGTCGTGGGCCAGCCCCGTCGCCGCAGCTGCGCCTTTCGAGCCGTTTTGCGTCTTTGACGGATGTTGACGAGAGCGCAATTTGAAGTCGTCGCCGTTGGATAAGTAAGATATGTTGCAAGTCTATATATTGAAATATTTTGCTTTTTGTATGTTTTTTTTTAGCATACCTTGAACATTAAGCCAAAACAATGTCTTTGCAACATTTCCAGTTACAACGTATGGCCGTCTCACCCCTCAGCCAGACCATAACAGCGTATGGCCGTCTTGCCCTCAGCCAGACCGGGATAGCGTACGCCGTCTCGCCCTCAGCCGGGGCGGGGCAGCGTATAACCGTCACGCCCATCAGCCGGACCGGGGCAGCGTATGCCCGTCTCGCCCTTCAGCCAGACCGGGGCAGCGTGTGGCCGTCTCGCTCCTCCGCCGGACCAGTGTAGCGTATGCCGTCACGCCCCTCAGTCAGACCGGGGCCGTATGGCCGCCCCCCCCCCCCCCCCCCCTTAGCCGGACTGGGCAGCGTATAGCCGTTTCTTTCCACCCCTCAGCAGACGGGGGCAGAGTATGGCCTTCTCGCCCCTCAGTCAGACCGGGGCAGCGTATGGCCATCTCCCCCCCTTCAGCAGACCGGGGCAGCATATGGCTGTATCACCCTCAGTCAGACCGGGGCCCAATTTCCCGAAGTCTGATAACCATTCGCACTCGGAATTGGAGATGACGTCATGGCTGCTGGGCGAGTTCGTTATACCACAGGGGGAGGTTGGCACCTCCCTGAATGGGATGCTGGGCCGCGACAATCAAGGCCCTATAAGCGACAATAATCGAAGCGATCGCTGTGTGTGATGCGCTTAGCTTCGGTGCGCACCATATGAAGCATATAGTTTATTCTCGTTACGGCGCGGTCGTCGGCAGAAATGCATTTGATCTCCGTTTACCATGTCAGATCGGTAGGCAACAGTACCTATATTCGGCGTCTGTATTATATTTGTATTGCTTTGTTTGTACTTGAAAACAGGCGTCGACCAAAATAGCAGTGTTAGACAATTATTCCCTGAATATTTCTATAATACGTATTTATTTCGATCGCATACGTAATATTAGAAGGTAAGGCGTTGAATTTTAAATACGTAATTTTCCACCCAGATATTCCATGAAACGAGCACGGAGCAAGTCAGTTCAGTTGACACGTGCGACAACTGTGTTTAGACAACTGTTCGTGGACTCGGCGCATGAAGGGCGTCACCAGAGCCAGACAGGTGTATAGCTCCGTCACCCGTCACTGTCACCATGCGCAATAGGTAGGGAGACCTGACGTCACAGTGACGTCACATCCAAGTGAATTCGACCAATCAAATGAATTGGTGCGAATGTTATTAGACTTCGGGATTTTGCGACCGGGGCAGTGTATGGCCGTCTCGCCAGTCGCCATCACACAGACCGGGGCAGTATATGGCCTCAGCATGAATTAACCCTCGCCTCGCCTCAGCATGAATTAACCCTCGCCCTACGGGCGGGCGTGACAGCCCAGCCCAGGGCTGACCACGCATCTTGCTGAAATTTTTGGTAGCTGAGTTTACAACAATTATACGTAAGATGTAAAAATTTAATTGAAATTAGTTAAGTAGTGTGGGAAATAATCATGTTTTGATGACGTCATGTTGTGGAAAAACGATAAATATTTGAAAAATAGCATAACACCGAATTTAAGAGAAATTTCAAACGCAATTTACCGAAGATATAAAATGGAATTATCTCTAAAATGGAAATTTCGGATTTGCAAATTTTGGGTTTTTGATCCCTAAAATAAAAATAAAATGTTTTTTGGGGAAAAATACCAAAAAATTACAATTTTCCAAGATGTTAGAAAAGCCGAATAAGTGTGAGAACTGAGTATGGACAATACTCACACCAAATTTCAAAGCAATATCTTCATTTTTGACTGAGTGATGCTCCCTAAGTGTAGGAAACTGATGTAATTTTTTTAATAACTTTTTTACTTTCTTTACAAGATACGAACAAATAGTTACATTTTCTGTATTTCCGAGCCAAAACTGGTCTAGTAACATGCCTTTTTATTTACATTTACCAATTTCTAATTTAGAGGTCTTCTGAAGAGCAAAATTGCTATTTCGGACGTGGTAAATCCGAGGTCATTCACTTGACCTGAAGGTCACCCGTTGACCTGAAACCTAAAAATCGCATACTGTTAGATTCCTCTCATGACAGGAAACATGCTGTTCTTTCTTACTGCATTGCTCTACGTTGCTTGGTTCGGAAGTTAACAGGGGGCCTGTCAGCCCCCCCCCCGTAGGGCGAAGGTGAAAAAAGCTCTCGTAGGGTGAGGGTTAAAGGAGGGATAATTATCCGCGGTAAACGTAATCTTAAATAGGATCGTACCTTAGGCGCAACTATCCGTATCCCGTTCGAAATATTCGCCCGCACCAACCGTGGTGCGGCGACAGCCGAGTCGGACCAAGCGACCAGTGACATCACGCTAATGTTTAGTGATTGGGGCGCTAAAATCCCCGGATGACTCTACCACTCTTATACGGCCTTGCTAGTTGGCAGCTCTGTCAAATTGTTAAATGTTCCGGGGAACCAGTCAGCTGTTGCTAACGGCGGAACTGGCAAGAAACAAACGTACACAAGTGAGGATCGTTAGAAACACCAGTATAACATATTCTTAGCGCCGTTGCGTTGGATCAGGGCGCCGCATATCAGCCCAGAGATGTAACACCCTTCCACAAACTCCACAACACAACACTGTTCCCGTGCTTCGGAATATTCTTTGGCATGGTGAGGGGCATGATGCTTGTAACTATGGGACAGTCAAAATCCTCGACCAAATCATGGCTCTTCTGGGATAATGACAACAAATCACGGTTCTTCTGGGAGAATGGCAACAAATCACGGTACTTCTGAGAGAATGGCAACAAATTGTTGTACACACAGTGGTCCGGTCAGTAGTGGCTTGTATTCGGCCCGACCGCACGCCCCAGGCAGGGTCGCAGGGGACGCTACCAGACACGGTGACCGGGTAGGTCGCAAGGGCGAGGGTCAGGTACAGAAATCGGTAGGTTCACTCTATCACATCCCTCCACCTTTAAATGATGACATCATAACATACGCTAAATCTATACACACATCCGTGACACATCAAACATATGCAGTCTATCGGGCTGACGCAGTGACGCGCGATCTCGCAAAGCATAGCGAGCCTCACCTCCAGACACACCAGCCTCGCTCACAGTGGCCGGCGGTGACGTCACGGCCGGCTGCGGTGCTATCGCACGCATACACTGGGAGGCCACGAGAGAGCGGGGGTACCCAGCGCTCGGAGGGCCGGCGCCGCGAGAAGGATGGCGAGACGGACGGCCGGGGGGACGGACGGACATGATCCAGATGTCTATAAATTACCCGACCATTCCTCCAACCGCACAGACAGCTTAACACCTGCCCTCCAACCAACACACGGGAAACGCCATACCTGTCCCCTCGCCACCCCCGCAAACGGCCTACAACCGACACGTACACAGAATCGCCTACATTCACATTGCGCTCCACTGTGTGCTGGTCTCGATACAATCTTTGTTTCGCTTGACGCTGGCGCACAGACTCGCCTAAATTAGCACAAGAACGTCCAGCGGGGTTCGCATACGGCGCCCCAGAAACAGCTCTGCCGGAGACGTGCGAGTCGTGGTGTGCGGCGTGGATCGATAATGAAACAATAACCTAGATACTTTGGTGTGAACAGAATCGAAAACGTTGCTTTTTGAAACTGTTCTTGAAAATTCCTACACATTTCTCCGCCAGTCCGTTTGATTTTGGAGACATCGCAGGTGTGGTCAGGTGCACAATGCCATTCTGTTTGCAGAACATTTTAAACTCATCTGACGTAAAACATGATGCGTTGTCGGTCACAATCGTGCGCGGTAGCCCCGAACAAGCAAACGACTGACGCAAATGCTCGAGTGTCGCCGCTGTGCCTGTGCTACGAGAGGGGTACACCTCTATCCATTTTGAATGGGCATCAACAACAACTAAAGACATCCAGCCAGACATCGGGCCACAGTAATCTAAATGTATGCGCTCCCACGGTCGAGACGGCCACGCCCACGGGTGGATCGGCGTTTCTGGTACATTCGGGCGGTGCGCCTGGCATATTTCACACTGTTTTGTGATTGAAAATATTTGGACATCTAAATTCGGCCACCACACATACATACGTGCAAACGATTTCGTACGAGATTCGCCTTTGTGTCCTTCATGTAACATTGTCAATATCTGTGTTGTACCTTGTGGTGGAATGATTACCCGAGCACCCCACAGTATGCAACCATCCTGAACACTGAGTTCCGCCTCTCGACACTTGAACGGTTGAAAATCTGGCTAAAAAAGTTAGCAACGCTGTGTTCTGCGGCCACCCATCTCTGACGAACTTCAGAAACACTGACAGCACGGGATCGCGCGCCGTCCAACTGCGAATCTGATCAACAGAGACCGGCGAGTCATTCAGGAACTCCATCAGATGGATGGTATCGGCAGGCACGGGACTCGGTGACGTCACATCACCCGGCACCGGTAGACAACTCAGGGCGTCACAGTGCACCTGTCTCGTTCCTGGAATATACTCCAGATGGTAGTCGTATGACCCTAACATCAGCGCCCAGCGGACCACCCGGGGCGATGCCATGAGCAGCAGAGGCTTCATCTCACCGATCAAACCCAGCAATGGTTTGTGGTCTGTTTGAATCACGAACGTTTTACCAGCTAAGTAGAAATGAAAACGTTTGACTCCTGCCACCACCGCCAAACCCTCTCGGTCCGTCTGAGAATAGCGCCTTTCAGTATCATTGAGAGTGCGGGAGTAAAACGCAACTGGACGCTCACCAGAGGGCGTCTTCTGACTGAGGACACACCCGATGCCGACCGGGCTAGCGTCGCATGCCAAAATGATTGGCAAGCGGGGATCGAAATGCGCCAGAACCGGGGGACTCTGCAAGAGGCGCTTAGCGTCCTGAAGCGCCCTCCTCTCCACGTCTGTCCATTTCCACATGGCGTCCCTACGCAGCAGCGCGTACAGCGGTGCCAGTGTGGAGGCCAGTCCCTGCAGAAACTTCCCATAGAAGTAGATTAGCCCCAGCCAACAGCGTAACTCCGACACATTGCGCGGCTCTGGAGCCTCAGCGACAGCTGTCACTTTGTCGTGCGTTGGCTCGACACCTTTGCCGCTGATCTGGTGTCCCAGGTACACGACTTTGCTCACGGCGAAACACATTTATCCCTGTTCAGCCTGAGACCCGCATCCCGAACCCGAGTCAGCACCTCTCGCAGTGCGAGATTGTGCTCCTGCAGCGTTTTCCCCGAGCATACGACATCATCCAAGAAGACACAGGTGCCTGGGATGCCCGCCAACAGCGTCTCCATCGTTCTCTGAAACAGCGCGGGAGCCGAGGAATAGCCGAACCCAAGCCTAGTCGGCTTCAACGAACCCTTGAGCGTGTTGACTGTGAGGTATTCTCTGGATTTCTCTTCAAGCAAAAGTTGATTGTATGCCGCCTTGAGGTCGACCTTGGAGTATACCGTACTTCCCTGGAGCTTCGATGCCAGCTCCTCGAAACGCGGCAACGGATACTGCTCAACTGGAGCTGCTTTATTTACGGTGAGACGATAATCAACACAAATACGCACAGACCCGTCAGACTTTGGCGCGAGAACCAACGGCGCAGCCCACTTACTCGATCTCACGGGTTCCCAGAGTCCCTGATCAATCTCGGCCTGCAGCTGCCGCTCTACCTGTTCACGATACGCCAGCGGCACAGCGCGAAGCTTGAAAAACCGCGGTTGGACATCGGGGTCGACCTCGATGCTCACCGGCTCGCCAGAATAGCGTCCCAACTCCGGACTGAAAACATCGGCTAACTCAGTCACCAGCTCGTCAATGGAGGCATCAGTCGACACCCGACAGATGGCAGGCCAATCCAGTCTGAGTTTGGCCAGCCAGTCCCGACCAAACAGAAACGGACCAGATCCCTTCATAATGACCAGTGATAGGTCCGCCACTTGAGACCCATACCTAACTTGAACCTGTGCTTGTCCTATAGTGGGCAGCAATTCACCACTGTACGTTTTCAACACTTTGGCACACGGCTGAACCACAGTGCCATCTACCGGCCAGATCCTCCTATACTCCTCCTCTGAGCACACAGACAACGCCGCCCCCATATCAATATCAAGCCGCACAGGTTTGTCATTCACCAAAACATCGACACACAGTGGCGGTTTCCTTTCAGCAGACATTTTCACCTCCTGAGATCGGAACAGAAAGTACACATCATCATCATTATCATCCAACCCTTCCGAGGCGGTCGACATCGCCTGCGCTGGGTCCAGCAAGCACGCTCCTCCGAGCCCGCCGCCGTCCTGGGATGTCTCCAGCCCCGGCTCGCTGAGAAGCTGCACACGCGGCGCCCCGCCGAATGCACAGGCGGCACGCACGTGACCCACGGCGTGGCACCTGTAGCAGCGCAGCTGCCGGGCCGGACACTCGGCCTCGGCGTGCTGTCGCAGGCAGCGGGGGCACTGCATCAGGCTCAGCTGTCCACGACCGGCATCGCGAGGCTGCCAGTGCATGCCGCTGACACGTCCTCTTCCTCCTGGAGATCCCATGATGACGGGTGCATCACCGCCGGTGCCGTAGCCGCCGCGCGACCAGTGCCGCTGCTGGCCGAGCCCGGCGCCACGTCCCCGTCCGCGGCCGTAGCTGCCGTGACCTCTGGCGCCGCCCCGGCTGAAGTAGTTGATGACGTCACCTCCGGCGCCGTCCCTGCCGAGGGAGTTGATGACGTCACCAGACGCCGGCGCCTCGCTGAACTGGGAAGCGTCCGCGTCTGCCGATTCGCTGAGTTGGGCGATTTTAATGGCCGATGTCAGCGATATATTCGCCTCCTTTAGGTGGTTGGCTTGAACATATTCGTTCCGTAGGCCACAAACAAATCGGTCCCTCAGCATTTAATCGACCGTGGCACTCAAAAAGTGACAGGGTTTTGCTAAGTGACGCAGCCTGGCAACAAATGCCGATACGGACTCTCCCGCTTCTCGAACTGCCCGGTTAAACTGATATCTTGCAACGATCGCTGACGACGCAGGCTCAAAATGGTCCAACAAAATCTTGACGATATCCTTATAACTCACTGAGTTCACTGTGGCAGGTGCGATCAAATCTTCCAACAAACTAAATGTATTTCCGCCCACTACACTCAGGAAAATTGCACGGCGGCGCACATCTTCCTCCTCCTTCACGCCGTTCGCAATGAAATACTGCTCAACCCGGCACGAATAAGTCCCGAAACACTCCACACTCGGATCGAACGCTGGCATCCGTACATTGCCTGCCATACCTGCCACAGCTAAGCGTCACTCCCTCGATCCAGTCCCACTTGAGTCACATTCCACCAAAATCCTCCGCTCTCGAGTCACTTCGTCGCCAATGTTGTACACACGGTGGTCCGGTCAGTACTGACTTGTATTCGGCCCGACCGCACGCCCCAGGCAGGGTCGCAGGGACGCTACCAGACACGGTGACCGGGTGGGTCGCAAGGGCGAGGTCAGGTACAGAAACCGGTAGGTTCACTCTATCACACAAATCACGGTTCTTCTGAGAGGATGGCGACCGGGACGAGGAAGATCCTGCCTGGCGACGGGAGTGGAGACGGTACATGATCCACCTGTTCGAAAGGCATCACTCTGTTCGTCTGTACGTTCGTCTGTACGTCTGTACGTCCTCGAAAGCAGAACGTTTTCTTGTAGGCCGTGCGCATCTTCCCGTTGTTCAGGCCGTACACCCAGCCCTCAAGAAGCAAACCGAAGAGGCGCGCCTGGTGGAGGAATCCTAGTGCCTGAGCTGGGATTGGCAACCAGCGGGCGACGACACGCAGGAGCGTCCCAACGACGTCAAGCACTAGAGTCAGGGAAAGCGAGTAGGCGATCTTCTTGAAGGCGCGGTAGTTGTCGGTGAACTGCTGGTGAGTGCGGTCTGTGGCGTGGATTCTCACCGGCGCGGCGTGATATCGGCTGCCGACTATCCCAGTGCAGATGAAGAGACCAGCTGTGGCCAGCGAGGGCAGCAGGACCTCCCCCTCCATGAAGGGCTTCAGCCCTGTGGCCAATGAGTTCTCCCAGCGACAGCCGTGGAACGAAGTGGTCGTGTTGTTGCCACGGTTGTACAGCGTCTCGGCGACTGTTGGCCAATCTAACCCGGCAGCAGACAGCCCTAAAGCGGTGTTCCCCAGCCAAACGAACCAGGTGCTCAGCAGAAGCCAGCGGAGGTAACGCGACATCCTCTGGTAGTGGTGCAGCGGCTGCACAACTGCCACGAACTGATCAACTGCCAGGCCCAACTCGGCGATCTTCAAGGCGATTACGAGCCCGAGGTTGCTGTACTGGAGGAAGAGACATAGACCGCGGAACTGGAGACGAGCCAGGTCATACACGCCAACAGCCACATGACCCAGGCCGAACAGGACGCCGCAGAGGGAGAGGTTGCCAGCCAGCACGGCCATCGGCTCGTCCCGAAGGTGCCGGTTACTCACCACCGTGAAAAGAGGTACGCCGTAGTTGGCAGCCAGCAGCAGACCCACCGCCACCTTCAGCCACAGGTACACCATGACGGCCGGGAGATCCGGCACCACAGGGATCCGTCAAGATCAAGCTGAGAGATCTGACACCCGCCGAAATTCAGCAGGGAGATCCGATACCTGCTGCTATCCGGTAGATCCAGACGAGGAGTCCGCCCCCTCCCTCACGAAGACCCGTCGAGATCAGGCCGGGAGATCCGACACCCACCGCTCGGTGATCCCTTCTGCGCAATGCGTCCCGACAACACACTGGGAGAGAAACGATTACGCCAGTTATGTATTGATATATTGGTTGTGTTAAGGTTGCCTGGCCAACAGGCATACGCTCTCTTGATCGGCATATGCTCTCTCACGTGGTATTTCGTCAAGATATAATCTGACAAGGTCGGTTTTTCTGGGACCTGGGTAGCTGTGGAATATGTCATATCTGAGACAGGACTAATCCACTATAGTCGACATATATACGGGAGAGATAAAATGACCTGCCATGCGCATAATTAGATGAACAGTATTATAGCTAGTAAATTATTTTCATAATTTGAACCCAGCTAAAATAATTGTAAATCTGAAAACTGTCCGCAGACAGACCGACAGACCGACCGACCGACCGACCGACCGACCGACCGACCGACCGACCGACCGACCGACCGACCGACCGACCGACCGACCGACCGACCGACCGACCGACCGACCGACCGACCGACCGACCGACCGACCGACCGACCGACCGACCGACCGACCGACCGACCGACCGACCGACCGACCGACCGACCGACCGACCGACCGACCGACCGACCGACCGACCGACCGACCGACCGACCGACCGACCGACCGACCGACCGACCGACCGACCGACCGACCGACCGACCGACCGACCGACCGACCGACCGACCGACCGACCGACCGACCGACCGACCGACCGACCGACCGACCGACCGACCGACCGACCGACCGACCGACCGACCGACCGACCGACCGACCGACCGACCGACCGACCGACCGACCGACCGACCGACCGACCGACCGACCGACCGACCGACCGACCGACCGACCGACCGACCGACCGACCGACCGACCGACCGACCGACCGACCGACCGACCGACCGACCGACCGACCGACCGACCGACCGACCGACCGACCGACCGACCGACCGACCGACCGACCGACCGACCGACCGACCGACCGACCGACCGACCGACCGACCGACCGACCGACCGACCGACCGACCGACCGACCGACCGACCGACCGACCGACCGACCGACCGACCGACCGACCGACCGACCGACCGACCGACCGACCGACCGACCGACCGACCGACCGACCGACCGACCGACCGACCGACCGACCGACCGACCGACCGACCGACCGACCGACCGACCGACCGACCGACCGACCGACCGACCGACCGACCGACCGACCGACCGACCGACCGACCGACCGACCGACCGACCGACCGACCGACCGACCGACCGACCGACCGACCGACCGACCGACCGACCGACCGACCGACCGACCGACCGACCGACCGACCGACCGACCGACCGACCGACCGACCGACCGACCGACCGACCGACCGACCGACCGACCGACCGACCGACCGACCGACCGACCGACCGACCGACCGACCGACCGACCGACCGACCGACCGACCGACCGACCGACCGACCGACCGACCGACCGACCGACCGACCGACCGACCGACCGACCGACCGACCGACCGACCGACCGACCGACCGACCGACCGACCGACCGACCGACCGACCGACCGACCGACCGACCGACCGACCGACCGACCGACCGACCGACCGACCGACCGACCGACCGACCGACCGACCGACCGACCGACCGACCGACCGACCGACCGACCGACCGACCGACCGACCGACCGACCGACCGACCGACCGACCGACCGACCGACCGACCGACCGACCGACCGACCGACCGACCGACCGACCGACCGACCGACCGACCGACCGACCGACCGACCGACCGACCGACCGACCGACCGACCGACCGACCGACCGACCGACCGACCGACCGACCGACCGACCGACCGACCGACCGACCGACCGACCGACCGACCGACCGACCGACCGACCGACCGACCGACCGACCGACCGACCGACCGACCGACCGACCGACCGACCGACCGACCGACCGACCGACCGACCGACCGACCGACCGACCGACCGACCGACCGACCGACCGACCGACCGACCGACCGACCGACCGACCGACCGACCGACCGACCGACCGACCGACCGACCGACCGACCGACCGACCGACCGACCGACCGACCGACCGACCGACCGACCGACCGACCGACCGACCGACCGACCGACCGACCGACCGACCGACCGACCGACCGACCGACCGACCGACCGACCGACCGACCGACCGACCGACCGACCGACCGACCGACCGACCGACCGACCGACCGACCGACCGACCGACCGACCGACCGACCGACCGACCGACCGACCGACCGACCGACCGACCGACCGACCGACCGACCGACCGACCGACCGACCGACCGACCGACCGACCGACCGACCGACCGACCGACCGACCGACCGACCGACCGACCGACCGACCGACCGACCGACCGACCGACCGACCGACCGACCGACCGACCGACCGACCGACCGACCGACCGACCGACCGACCGACCGACCGACCGACCGACCGACCGACCGACCGACCGACCGACCGACCGACCGACCGACCGACCGACCGACCGACCGACCGACCGACCGACCGACCGACCGACCGACCGACCGACCGACCGACCGACCGACCTTTTTTGGGGGGTCAAAACCTAAAATTTTCAAAAATCTGAAATCGCCAGTTTGTAGCCGTTGCAATTTGCTATCTTTTGGCGTTTTTCGATTGCATTTTGCAATGTGGCATGTGTACGGCCTGGCAAAGTTTAGCTGATTTGGGTGTAAAACTCGTGTGTAGTGACATCACTAAAATCGCTATACCTCGAGAGAAAAAAAAATCGACGAAATTTCTTCATTTTTGCACGCAAGACGTAAAAATGATGTATAAGAAGGTACCTGCAGATTCACGTTGATAGCGCTATTAGTATTTTAGCTAATACGAAAATTCATCAGGAGGGGGGTGGCGTTAAACGCCGCCCCCCAGTCAATCGCGGGTAAAGAAGAAAATACAAGCATTCTTATATTTTAGAATCACAAAAAGTGAAATATGTTTAAATTTTTAACGGGTGGGAACGGGAGCCCCATCAGTTATTAATTCGGGTTGGAACGGGTTTGGGTCTGGCTGAATGTGCTGGAACGGGATGGGGGCTGAACATGTGTCCCGTGAAGTGCTCTATTGAACAGGCGAACACAGTGGCGTTGATTTGAACGATTTAAGTAAATTTAGTAGAAAGTCGTGGCCAGAAAATTGTTGGTGACCTCAAATCATGATATATCCAAAGGTCATTTTCTCCTGAACTTACTGGCAGCCTACTTTATTTTGTGTATGGAACACGGCTAACACCAAGAGGAACAAATATCAAAGTATTTGATCAAAATCGGAAGGACCTTTTTATTTTAACCTAGAAATTACGGGTCAAGGTCAACTAAGGTCGAGTGTCAAATACGGCCAAAGGTAAATAAACCTTATTAGGTTAATATTGTTAGGTCATGCGACACATCATTCGACGCGTCTTGACGAGACAAGCACGGTGACCTTGACTTGAACTCTGTAGCTCAGTGCAGTAAGGAATTATGGTCAGGCAAGTGCTGATGGCCTCCAACATTGATACACTCTAAGGCCATTTTCTCATCAACTTACTATCGGCCCACTCCAATTTTGTGATGATTGCTAACATCCTGAACAGCAAAATATCACAATATTAAGAAAATCGAAGACAATTTGGTGCAAGGTTCAATAAGGTCAAAGTTCATTGACCATGCTGGCTTATTATATATATATTAACCTGCCATTGGCTAGGGGGGCGTTTAACGCCCCCTCCCCCTGTTGAATTTTCGTAATAGTTCAAAACCCAAGAGCGCTATCAAGGTGAAACTTCGGGTATCTTCTTCTACATCAATTTTACGTCATGGTGCAAAAATAAAAAATTTTGTCGAGCAACAAAAAACAAGTTATAGCGAATTTAGTGACGTCACTACACACGAGTTTTACACAAAAATCGGCTAAACTTTAACCTGCGCGGCTTTGGGGTCTCCCGCCGAACGCGCGGCGCTTGGGGGGGTAAATTTTACCCCCCTCCTCGTATCTTCCGAACCAATGACTGCAGCGGGACGTGCAAGGCGGCAATTGAAAGCTCTCAATGAGAAGAATCTAACGCATACCCAAAATTATTAAAATAAGGTCAGGTCACGGTCAGGTCAAATGTCAAAATTAAGGTATTTGGGTTTTTGGGCCATACTTTCCATTCAAAGCCTTAGATTGCGACTATTATCTCACAAAGTGCTCTGAAATGTATAAAGCATCTCCCACATAAGCAAAACTGAAATTGTAAGCAAAGGTCAAGATGAAGGTCAGGTCACAAAATGTCACAGGTATACGAAAGACATGCGACACATGTTATATGGGTTATTTTAGGCGTATAATTCGATATCAGCAGCCATTTTTACAACCTGACCCCATATAATAGCCCTCAGGTCAAGGTCAGGTCACAAAAAGGAAATGAGGAAATTGATTAATATAAATACAAAAGCATGTTTCTAGACCAGCTTTATCTCAGAAATACAGCGCTGGAATTTATTTGTCTGTATCTGGTCACTAAAGCAAAAAAAAAAACGTGACTTAAAAAAATGACGTCATGAGTTACTTATACTTAGGGAGCCTTAATCCGGCAGTCACTGGGGTATATTCTGTAACACGACTCACTGGGGGGCTTTTTTTAGCCCCCCTGGTATCTTCAGAACCAATGATCGCAGCGGGACGCGCAGGGCGGCATTCGAAAGCGCTCAATGAGAGAAGCCTAACGCAAACTTAAAAATGTCAAATTAAGGTCACATGTCAGGTCACGGTCAAGTCAAACGTCAAAATCGAGGTATTTGAGTTTATGGACAATACTTGCCATCCATGGCCTTCGATTACGCCTATAATCACCCAAAGTGATGTCAAAGGTATGATACATATCCCACATGAGCTAAAGTGAGATTGTTCGAAAAGAGCAAGGTCAAGGTCAGGTCACAAAAGGTTACTACACTCAAAATATCAACGAAAGTCATGCAGCACATGGTTTATGGATGCTTTACGCGTAGAATTCGATAGTAGAAGTCATTTTACCACCTGACTTCATTTACGTGAAGTTAGTGTCAAGTTCAGGTCAAGTTCAGGTCACTGAAGGTCAAAATTTGAAATTGATAAATCGAAATAAAAAAGGCATGTTTATATATCAGATTTATCTAAAGAAAACAGTGCTGGCATTTATTTGTCTGTATCCGGTCAATACAATCCAAAAAACGCAATTTCAAAATCTGACGTCATGATTTACCCATACTTTATATGTCATGAAAGTAAAAAAAGATGATATAATTTTGAAATTTGGTGTGGTAGTTGCCCATATGTTGTTATCTGATATATATTCCGATTTTTTTCAATATCTTTCAAATATTTGATTTTGTGAGCATTTTTTCAAACAAAAAAAAAAAATTGAAAATTTTGGGTCAAAACCAAAAAGTTTCGCAATTTCGAGATAGCCGGTTTGTAGCCCTTGCAATGTTCTACCTTTTAACGTTTTTCGATTGCATTTGGCTTCATATGCGGCATTTGTAGGGCCTGGCAAAATTTAGCCGATTTTGGTGTCAAAATCGTGTTTAGTGACGTCACTAAATTCACTATATCTCAAATAAATTCTGACTAAATTTTTTAATTTTTTCTTATAATGTGTAAAAATGATGCCCGGATAGGTACTGAAAGTTTGGCGTCGATATCTACATTAGTTATTGAGATATGCCTAATATTCCTAAGTGGGGGCTAAAAAAAGCCCCCCAGTGACTCGCGGGTTAACACGCGCCCTGGAGGGGGGCGAAATCCGCCCACCCCTCCGGTTTTTCGAGGATAGCGCAAAAACGGCGGCGCGTAGCGCCGCCGTTTTTTGTATACCTGTTTAGAAATGAACTTCCCGCATTATGTAAAATTCTTGGCCTCAGGTCATCTCAGGTCAGGTCACCAGACCAGGTCACGTGATGAACTCAACTCCAAAACGTTTGCAGTAGTACCACAGCCACAATTTTACGCCGATCGGTTTCAATCTTGCAGGACTTCATAAGGTCATAGATACCAACAATTTGTTTATTTCGGATTTCTAATATCGATGACCTAAGGTCAGGTCAATTTTGTGACCGCCAACACGGTTTTATCAACAACTATCGACATAATGAAGATAGAGAAGAGAAAACGGTACCAATATGTTTGTCTCGTCGCGACACGTCGCCCAATATTCAACATGACCAACTTGGGTCACCACTTGACCTTGACCTGAGGTCAAATTTCTCAGTTGACCTAACCCGGTCACCATGAATATGATTCGAAGTGCCTTGACAAGACACACGCGATGGCGTAAACATTATTGATTTATCTTTATTAGGTAAAAGGTTATTTGGGGAAAACAGTTTTGAAAACAAAATCACCTTTTTGACATTCGATGACCTCTGGAGCCTAAACTATTGACCTGAGCTCAAATCTGAGGACACCTATGTCAATTGCATTTTTCAATGACTTTCGATTGCTTTTTTAAGTTTGCTGCTAACTATCATAGTTCCCGAGATATTTGGGAGTGTTCAAACCGAAGTCTTGAAAACTTGAAAGTCTGACCCTTGATGACCTCTGGTGACCTCAATATTGACCTGAAAAAAATGTATCGAAATACTTTCGAAAGAGCTTGTCTTGAGCTATCTAACGTCGTTTCCTGCTTATCGTTACGTTGCGTGGTTTTCGAGATCATAGGGGGGGGGGCGAAATCCGCCCCCCCCCCTCCAGGGCGTGTAAATATCAGAGGCCCTCCAGGGCGCGTGTTAAGTCATTCAAAAATAAAGATAATGCTTTGAAATTTGGTTTGGGTATCGTCCATTCTTGGTTCTCTAATAAATCTTCCGGTTTGTGAATATCTTTAAAAAATACTTTTGTAGAAATTCTTCCAATTTTTTTTAATTACTTTTTGGATCAAAACCGCCCAATTTTGAAAATCCGGGATAGAAATTTGGAAGAAAAGGTCATTTACCTTCTTGTGAAGTTTTATTTGCTATTTGCGTCAAAACTCTGTTTTCTACGATTTGACAAGCATTTAACGTTTTTCCATCAAAAATAGCATGACATGACGTCAGGAAAGCGTCGCTATCTCTCAAACTGCCTAATCCATTTCAATACAACTGTGAACGAAGACGTAGCATAGAAACAGCAAAAGGTGCCGAAAGTTTTACTTCGATATCTGTCGTGATTTTCAAGTTATTGAGAAAATCCGTGAGGGGGGTAAAATTTACCCCACCTCAGACAGCGCCGCGAGGGTTAACAGACCGTATAAATGCTATATTTTGAGCAAATTGCAATCTAAAAAAGTCAAAATTCAAAAGGTAGAAAATGGCAACGGCCACAACATGGCTATCTCGGATTTTTTTTTTTTTACCCCAAAAATGTATTACCCTTATTAAATGTTTTAAAAATGTTTATTAAATGTATATTATTAAATGTATTAAATGTATGATATTAAAAAAAACGGAATACATGTCAGAGAACTACATATGGGCAACTACCATACCAAATTGAAAAATGATACCATTTTTGACTAACTTATGGCATCTAAGGTATGGGTAACTCATGACGTCATATTTTGAAATTGCGTTTTCGGGCTTTTATTGACCAGATACAGACAAATACATACCAGGGCTACCTAACTGAGACAAAACTGGTCTAGAAACATGCCTTTTTCATTCAGATTTATCAATTTCACGTTTTGACATTCAGTGACCTGAACTTGACCTGAACTTGACACTTACTTCACGCGAATGAAGTCAGGTGGTAAAATGATTATCACTATCGAATTTTACGTGGAAAATAACCCATAAAACATGTGTTGCATGACTTTTGTAGATATTTTGCGCATAGTGACCTTTTATGACCTGGCTTTGACCTTGACCTTTGCCAACAATCTCACTTTAGCTTATGCGGGATGTTTATCATACCTTTGGCAGCACTTTGGGTGATCATGGTCGTAATCGAAAACTTTTGATGGAAAGTATGACCCATACACTCAAACACGTCTATTTTGACCTTTGACCTAACTGTGACCTAACATTTGACCTCACTTTGAAATTTGTGACCATGTGTTATATTTTTCTCATTAAGAGCTTTCGAATGCCGCCTTGCGCGTCTCGCTGCGATCATTGGTTCGGAAGATAACAAGGGAGTCTTTAATGCCCCCCCCCCCCCCCCAGTCAATGGTGTTCTGCTCAGACCCCAGTCAATTCCGGGTTAATGCTTGTTTTATTGTCTATCATTTGTATTTTTATGCAACGGCTAAGACTTAAACTTGCCAAGTTATGATGCATTGCAAATTGTCGCTCAACTTGTCGAGGACAATGTTTGTTGACTTATATATCAGTGACCTGAGGTCAAATCGCCAAACTCGGGCATTGGTGGCAGTTTTATCCCACAGCTAATAAGCATGCAGAGTTTTAACAAAATCGGGGACGGTGTTCATTTTTGCCGACCCGCTTAACACCACACCTCACACGATAATGTTCATCATAGTTCGTGATAATGAATGTGACAAAAGCATCTCCGAAACACGTGACAAACTTGACGCATTAACTTCGCTTTCACGCCGGACCAGGCGGTCCTAGTCCTAACACGGAGGGGAAGATTCTATGATCCCAACAAAAGCCCACGGAAGTGGTGGGCGGGCGCATTGAGGCGCCCATTTTCATTATTCCATCAGAACACGATGGGCGCCGATAACTAAGCGAATATGAATGAAAAACGTAACGGCGGCGGCGCCTCAGAACGGGCGACCAGCGTTTAATATCGTCCGTTATTAGCGGATGCTACCGTTACACCTCTTTGTACGGCGGTCCGGCGATATCATCAGAATCTACCGCGCCAGAGTTCGTATTATATATGATCCGATGGTATCTCATCTGCGCCAGAATTCGATCACCTAGTGAGATGCTATCAGCCCTGCGGTCGGTGCGTGAAACACTCAGTGCGAAGGACTAATGCGTGTATGTGTGCTGGGGGAGAGGGGGGGGGGGGGCGTCGTCAACCAGTCACATATGCTTGGATGATTATCTTCAGAGAATACCGGTCCTTGTTTTCTTCTCCCGGGTGGTTTGATACTGATTCCAGGGACTATCAGCATTTTGTTTATGGAAACAAAATTTTACTTTTTGCCGGGTTATGTAAACCCGGTGGAGAATAAACAGCATGAACGGTACTTGGGATTATGTTACATTCACTCCTTGCAAATCAAGTTTAAACTAAGCTAAAATAAAATATAAAAAACAAAAAAATATAAACCAAGCTAAGAACATATCGTTGATGACCAGTTGGAGGCCGCCGCGCCGGCGTCCTCTGCGGGTCTGAACAAACTCTGCTGACCCGCCGCGATCGCGGACCCGCCGCGACCGCGGACCCGCCGCGCTGACCCGCCGCGACCGCTGATTGCAACCAAAGCGGAGCCAGTGCAGGGCCAGCATTCTTGCCACTTGGCTCTCAGTAGACTATACAGAGGAGCGGCTGCGCAGGTGGGGCTGCTGCAGCTGGGCTGAGAGCCCTCCTCAGGTGGACAGCATTTGTTGCAGACGGCCCTTGTGCCTCGGCCACGGCATTGTTGCGGAACTCTACAGTCTCCACCGCCACTTATGTGTTCGCCGCACATTGGTGGTCAACAGCAGGCTTCCCTGGAAGACTTCGGATTCCTCTGAAGAGCGTGTTGTATAAGCGCCATGAATGACGTTCTACGGTGTTGATGCTCGGTCTGAATTCAAACACACGCAACGAGTTGGCAGGGAAGAGACGAGGCCGACATACACATGCTGCAGCCCTGCAGGAGGCCTGCACTGTTCACTATACTACTTCCTACTCACTTTTCACAACACTTCTTAGAGTGTACTGTGTGTATAGAAACGGGACCAGGTATAACAGGCTGGAACAGCCGTTTGTTAACTGTTTCAAGCAGTTCGTTTTCCAAGCGCTTTTAAATATATCACACGTGTACACTGATACAAAAATTGACCCTTAAACTCTATGAGTGGGAGTTGCCCAAATTGACTCCCCAAAACTCCGTCTGATGGGGGAGTAACTCCATTGTTTACACCCAATAAAGCTCCTTATAGCACTCCCAGCTCTGATTACTCCCATGAAGAACTCCTTATTGAACTCCCTTCTACCTTTTCTACTCCCCTCCAAAACTCTGCGTAACTCCTGTCGCTATTCCACATAACTCCCTGCTACTCCCTCGACCCTCTCTACTCCCCTGCGAAACCCTGCTTTACTGCTGTCGCTACTCCACATAACTCGCCCTGCTTCTCCCTTGAACACCCTTTTACTCCCATACAAAAGTACCCTGAACTCTATACGTCACTGCACCATGCTACTCTCCCTCCATAACCCCCTGTTACCCCCTGCTCCGTCCATAACCCCCTCTTACACCCTACCCCCTGAATTTAGCCTACGCGCGCAGGCTAAATGCATTGCACTGAATCCACATGCAGCACACTCAGCCACATTTCGACCCACACAACAAAAACGTTCTTGGCAATACTCCAAGATAAAGATATAAAGCTGAGATAGCATGTATAATTCCGACACACAGCATACCAAATAAATAACATAATTCGCAGACATGCTTACTGTTGTCAACGCCGCGGCCTCACGCGAGGAAATGGGAAGTAAAATAGCGGCCGAACGCCTCAAATACTCCCCTGCAAAAACTCTCTATTATTCTCAAAAACACTAGAGAACTCCGGACAGAGTTGTTGTGAGAGTTTATTGTTGGATAGTTAAGAGTTTTCAGAGGGGAGTAGGACACCGAGGGAGAGTACCTCTGAGAGAGTTATGTCAACACCATCGGCAAAAAATCACCAAAAAACTGCGCGTCGCTCAAACACTATTTGAAAGCACTCGATAACTCTGTTTACTGGAGTAATACGAATACCATGTGATAGAGTTTAAGGGTGTTTTCGGTGAGAGAGAGGGGAGTTATGCAGTGTAAATGCCTAGAGTTTTACGGTATTCCGAGGAGGGTAGAGTTGATTTTTTATCTCAGCGTATAAGGTAATTAGACTTTAATCGGCTTTCGCAATTGTTCCGTCTCGTTAAGCTGCGTGGTTATTAAAAAATATGTCACGACATGCATTTGCTTATGTTTACTTACAAAGTGTTTGTAATCCCAAGGCAAATATTAAAGTAAAGCGCGGCCTACACAACTGTAAGCATGCGATTATCAGAAGCCCGCATATTGCACATCGGTCGGTGCACACGATGCGTCGTCGGACAACATCCTGGCTAACAATTATATCAGTGATCACAGTGAAGTCACCGGAAGAGCGAATCTCCATTTTCTTTGTATGCTCCGTGGGTGGCTGTGATACCCTCCCCTTACGACCCCGTCCCGTCAACATCCTCCAGCTGCGTTTGTTTTCTGCGAAAGCTCCCGCGTCCCGCCGTAACCGGCCTAGTTCCGCACTCTTTCACCGGGCGTCCTCCTGGACCTCGGCAAGGCATTCGATAGCCGCCGACCTCCCGGCTGGGGCCGCTGCGGCCGCGATAATCGGCCAAGGATCGCCGGCGGCGCGTGGACGACAAATTGGGACAGTGGAGGGAGGAGACGATGGGTGGGAACAGGGCCCTCGGCGTCGACGGTGGCGCAGAGGCGTGATCAAACAGCGCCGATCCGCCATCAGGAGCGTGGGAATCAGAAGCCGTGAGACAAACATCGCAGCCGGAGCTGTGGTGATGGGTGGTAGGACGGTCGGTCGGGAGGTTCGAGGCGACCGGAGCTGTGATGATGGGTGGTAGGACGGTCGGTCGGGAGGTTCGAGGCGACCGGAGCTGTGATGATGGGTGGTAGGACGGTCGGTCGGGAGGTTCGAGGCGACCGGAGCTGTGATGATGGGTGGTAGGACGGTCGGTCGGGAGGTTCGAGGCGACCGGAGCTGTGATGATGGGTGGTAGGACGGTCGGTCGGGAGGTTCGAGGCGACCGGAGCTGTGATGATGGGTGGTAGGACGGTCGGTCGGGAGGTTCGAGGCGACCGGAGCTGCTCGAGGTGGCCGGAGCTGTCATGATGGGTGGTAGGACGGTCGGTCGGGAGGTTCGAGGCGACCGGAGCTGCTCGAGGTGGCCGGAGCTGTGATGATGGGTGGTAGGACGGTCGGTCGGGAGGTTCGAGGCGACCGGAGCTGCTCGAGGTGGCCGGAGCTGTCATGATGGGTGGTAGGACGGTCGATCGGGAGGTTCGAGGCGACCGGAGCTGCTCGAGGTGGCCGGAGCTGGCATGATGGGTGGTAGGACGGTCGGTCGGGAGGTTCGAGGCGACCGGAGCTGCTCGAGGTGGCCGGAGCTGTCATGATGGGTTGTAGGACGGTCGATCGGGAGGTAAGAGGCGGCCGGAGCTGTCATGATGGGTGGTAGGACGGTCGGTCGGGAGGTAAGAGGCGGCCGGAGCTGTCATGATGGGTGGTAGGACGGTCGAGAGGTTCGAGTGAAAAATGTTATACGAAAGTATATTGTTATGCTTCTGTTATTCTTTTGTTTCAGGGAACATGCCAGTTAACCCGCACCCGCTGTGGGAAGGAGGGGGGGGGGGGGGGTATTTTACCCCCTCACGAATATCTTGAATTATAAAAAAGAACAGAGAGAGGTATCGGCACTAAATTTGCAGTACCATACCCCCAATAACTTCTACATCCGTCTGCAAAAGGAACATTCATTTGACCCAAAGCTTCAGAGAAAATGGCATTTTAATGACGTCATGTCAGGCTATTTTTGACCAAAGCTATAAATGTTCGACGAATCGTATAGAATCAAGTTTTTAAGCAAATTGCAAATACAAAACGTCAAAAATGGAAATAAGATATCTTTTGAAGATGCATATCTCGGATTTGGCAATATTTTTAGTTTTGACCCCCAAAAGTAAAAAATAAACTTTTTTTCGGAAAAACTTGACAAAAAAAGATGTTAAAAAAGGAATATGTAATGGAGAACCAAGTATGGTCATCAAAACCAAATTTTACAGCAATATCATTATTGTGTACTTACTTATGGATTCCTAAGTATGAGTAACTCATGACACCATTTTTTCCAGTTAAGTTTTTTCATCACGCGCCCTGAGGGGGGGGGGGGGGGGGAATCCGCCCCCCCCTCTCCCCCTCCAGTTTTTTTTTTCAAGGATAGCGCAAAAACGCCGGCGCGCGGCGCCGCTGTGTTTTGCAGCGGAAAACACAGGGGGGGGGGGGGGGTCGGAAATTAACTACCTACATTATGTTAAATTGTTGACCTCGGGTCATCTCAGGTCAGGTCACCAGGCCAGGTCACGTGATGACCCTATCTCTAAAACGTTTGCAGTAGTACCGCAGCCACAGTTTTAGGCCGATTAGTTTCAAACTTGCAGGTTTTTTTTTTATAAAGTCACAGATACCGACAATTTATTTTGTCTCGGATTTATTATATCGGTGACCTAAGGTCGGGTTAATTTCGTAACCACCAACACTGTTGTGTCAATAACTATCGACATAATGAATATAACTAAGTGAAAATGGTACCAATATGTTTGTCTCGTCGAGACACGTCTCCCAATAGCAATATGACCTCCATGGGTCACCACTTGACCTTGACCTGAGGTCAAACTTCTCAGTTGACCTAACCTGGTCAACCTGAATATGATTCGACGTGCCTTGACAACACAAACACGATGGCGTCAAACCTTTTGCTTTATATTTATTAGGTAAAAAGTTATTGCGAGAAGAAGAAAAAAACATTTTTGCAAACAAAATAACCTTTTTGACATTTGATGACCTCTGGAGCCAGGGGCAGATACAGGGGGCGGGGCGGGGGGGGGGCGGCCTCCCACCCCCCCCCCCCCCCCCCCCCCCCCCCCCCCACACACACACACACCCTCCTCCCTGCGCCGAAGGCGCAGGGCGCCCCCTCCGCGCCGAAGGCGCGGAAGGGCCTCGTAAGCAGACCAATTTCCGCGCCGAAGGTGCGGAAATAGGTCAATCTGACCAGTGACGACGCCCCTCTGGCCAGTGACGGCGCCCCTCTGGCCAGTGACGACGCCCCCTCTGGCCAGTGACGGCGCCCCTCTGGCCAGTGACGGCGCCCCTCTGGCCAGTGACGACGCCCCTCTGGCCAATGACGGCGCCCTTCTGGCCAGTGACGGCGCCCCTCTTGCCAGTGGCGGCGCCCCACTGGCCAGTGACGGCGCCCCTCTGGCCAGTGACGACCGGAGGTGCGAACCTCTCAGGCCTCGACAATCGCCCTCTCAGACCAGCCTGGTGTCCCCTCAAGCATGGCAAGGGTTGTCAGGCCTATAAATATATGAAGGGGCCTTAAACCATCTAAGGGCCCCTCATGCCGAACGAGGGCGACAGGGGACCCGCTCAAGCCGACCGAGTTCTCCTTCAGGCCAATCGTGGCCCCAGGGACGCAGCCAGGGGGAGGGAGGGCGGCACAGGGGGCACGTCCCCCCCATTGGTCCGAGGGTCCCGGAGGTCCCCTCGGCCTCTCAACCCATATGGAAGCGGCGGAGCTTAAGAGAGTTCTTGTTCGAACTTAGGGGCCCTCACTCGAACCAAGGGAGCCCTCGGTCAGCCTGAGAGTGCCCTCGGTGGCCCTAAGGAGGCCCTTGTTAGACTTACGGGGACCTTCGTCCGGCCTAAGAGGGTCCTAGGTCGTCCTGAGGGGACTAGGTTGGTCGGCCTGAGGAGCCCTCGGTCAGCACTTGGTCATGGTAATCCCTGATAGACACTGGGCGCCTTCGGGGCTCTGCCTCGTCTGTAGGTCAAATGGTTACTGCCTTAGCCTGGTTCTGGCTCCCAGCCTGGTTATGTGTGTGTGTGGTTCTGTCTGTGTGTCTGAGTTTATGATCGCCACTGGGGTCCTGTCTAGCGCCTGAATAACCTGTACTGACTCCTATCGCCACTGGGGCACCTGCTTGACCTCAGGGCTTATACTCGCCTTCTACTGTGAACGGCAGACCGATTGGGCACTGGCGGATCCAGCCGTCGTTTTTTTGTGGAAGGGGGGGGGGGGATCGGTGGGAGGCATTGGCGGATCCAGCCTCTCTCCGTGGGGACATCATCTTATGGCCAAAAGGTACCCTCATTTTTTCCCCTCCGCGGATTTGGGCCGGTCACCTTATTTTGGTATTCAAGCTTAAGAAATTCACTTTTCAAATTCAAAAAAAAATATTTGGAGGATTGATTCCGAGAAAAACAATCCGTTAATTTTGATTTTTGGGATTTAAAAACTCATAATACTAAAATCCGAGATAGCCATTTTGAAGAAAATGTAATTTCCCTTTTTTTGACGTTTTTTATTTGCAATTCACTTCAAAACTCTATTTTCTACGATTTTAAACATGTATCGTTTTTCCACTAAAAATGGCATGGCATGACATGACGTCATTAAAACGTCATTATCTCCAAAATACTACATCAATTTCATTGAAAGTTGGTGAGAAGACTTGACGTGATGCATGATAAGGTACTGAAATGACATTCTCTTCAAAATAGCTATCTCGGATTTTCGAATTGTGGGTTTTTGAACCCCAAAAATACAAATAAATACCTTATCTGCCAGTTTCACGTTCATATCTATCGTAGTTTTCAGGTTATTGAGAAAATCCGGGAGGGGCAGATTCTCCTGATAAGGTTTGAGCTAGAAGTACCTATCTCAACCTAGGTACCTACCTACCTATAGTTTGTTTTATTTTGATTGCACAATTGCCATTGGGACCTTCGTGAGAATCACACGTGAATTTTGTACACAACTGCTGTCCAGACACATAGCCAAAGGGGGGGGGGCGGGTGCGGCCGCACCCCCTAGATGCCAGGAGGGCCCTTTTCGGCGCGCGCAGCGCGCCGAAAAGGGCCAACGAGACCGCGCGAAGCGCGGTATCGTGGGCTCTTTAACACGCACAGTGTGGTCTTTAGAGAGTTTAGAGCACTTCAGAGGCTCTTTAGGGCCACCAGGACCCTCTTTCTGAAAGAACAGAGGGCTCCTTCGACGTTCAAAAGAGTCATGTGCATGTCAGAGGGGCCCCTGGCCAGACCGAAATGGCCCGAGTGGGTCAGAGGGCCCCCTGAACACGTCGAATGGGCCCCTAGCCAGCACAGAGGGCCCCTGGGCAGGTCGAGAGGCCACTGAGCTTGTCGGCAGGGCGTCAAACCAGCCAGCACAGTCCCTTTCCAGGTCATAGGGGTCCCTGAGCAGGTTGAAGGGCCCTTGGACAGACCCCAGAGGGCTCCTGGGAAGTTCCAAGGGCCCCTGTGCAGGTCAGAGGAGCCCCTAGTCATATAGAAAGGGCCCCTAGGTAGGTCAGGACGGCCCCTGAACATGCCGAATGAGCCCCTATTCAGCACGGATGGGGCCCCAGGGCAGGTCGGAGGGCCCTCGGAGCACGTCGCAAGGCCACAAAGCAGCCAGCGCAGTCCCTTGTCAGGTCGGAAGGCCACTTATAAGGCTGGAGGGCACCTGGACAGACCAGAGGGGCCCTATAAAGTTCAAAATGCCCCTGTGCAGATCGGAGGGGCCCCTGATCAGACCGAAAGGGCACCTGGCTGGGTAACAAGTGCCCCGGAACATGCCGAATTGTACCCCATTCAGCAAGGAGGGGCACCCGGGCAGGTAGGAGGGCCCCCTGAGCATGTTGGCAGGGCGACAAAGCAGCCAGCGCAGTCCGACCAGTAGAGTCGCTGGGCAGATCAGAGGGGCTCCTGGGCAAGTCAAAGGGGCCCTGGCTAGACCGAAACGGTCCATGGGCCGGTCGGAAGGGCCCTTGAACATGCCAGATGAGTTCCTAGCCAGACTGGAGGGGTCTCTGGGTAGGTCGGAGGGGCCCCTGAGCATGTCGGTTTGGTGACAAAGCAGCCAGTTCAGTCCCTAGCCAGGTCGGATGGACCTCTGAACAGGCCGAATGGGCCCCTTGACGCACAAGAGGGGCTTCTTGGAAGGTCAGAGGATTCCCTGGTCAGACCAGAAGGGCCCAAAGCACGTATAAATCCCATATGAAGATTACATACAAAGAGGACTTACTCTAAAAATAAAAATATTAAAATCGGAGCTTTCGGGTATATTGTAACACCCTTCGTCAGCTCGATTAAGAGGCATTCGGTAACATGTCATTGCTCGTCTTTAAGACGAGCAATGACCTGTTACCAAATGTCTCTTAATCGATAACAAAGGGTGTTACAATATACCCGCAAGCTCCGATTTGAATTTGTATTGTAGAGTAAGCTCTCTTTGTATTTAACCCTCGCCCTACTCTGAGGGGGCCTGACAGGCCCTCTCTGAGATTTTTCTTGAATAACTTTTTACACATGCAGCGCATCTTGCTGGAATTTTCGGTAGCAGAGTGTACAACCATTATACGTAAGCTGTACAAATTTATTTGAAATTGGTTAAGTAGTTTGGGAGATAATCATGTTTTAATGACATGATGTTGGTGGAAAAACGCTAAATATTTGCAAAATGGTACAAAACAGAGTTTTAAAGAAAATTGCAAACGCAATTCACCAAAGATACAAAATAGCATTCTCTTTAAAATTGCAATCTCGGATTTTACAAATTTGGGGTTTTTGACCCCTAAAATATATATATTTTTTTTAAATCACCACAAAATCAAAATTTTCAAAGATGTTAGAGAAACCGGAATATATGTGAGATAACTGAGTATGGCAAATACCCATACCAAATTTCAAAGCAATATCTTCATTTTTGACTGAGTAATTTGAGTGATTTGACTGAGTTTTTGACTAAGTGTAAGAAACTGATTACGTCATTTTTTTAATAACGTTTTTTGACTTTCTTTTTTACAAGATACGAACAAATAATTACCTTTTCTGTATTTCTGAGTCAAATATGGTCTAGGAACATGCCTTGATATTTACATTTATCAATTTCTCATTTTGAGGTTTTCTGAAGAGCAAAATCGCTGTTCTGGACGTGGTAAATCCGAGGTCATTCACTTGACCTGGAAGGTCACCCGTTTACCTGAAACCAAAAAGTCGCATACTGCTAGATTTCTCTCATGACAGGGAACATGCTGGTTCTTGCTGCATTGCTCTAAGTTGCTTGGTTTGGAAGTTAACAGGGGGGGTGGCTGTCGGCCAGTATCAGTAGGGAGAAGGTGAAAAAAAGCTCCCGTAGGGCGAGGTTTAATATATATCACATTATCACCCACTCCACAACATGTCTTTTCGCGGATCCCAGATGAGTCCCTGAACAGGTCAAAAGGGCGTTGAAAAGGTCGGAGGGGCCCCTAGACGATCTGAATGGACCCTGGGCCTTTCAACAGTAAGAATGCAGTTGTCCAGGGAATACAACTCATTTTTTTGCGCCGTTCCGCGGCGCAATTTTTCCCCTACAAATTCAAGTATATGCAGGTTAGATAAAAAAAACGGGCCGTTTATCGGCGCATTTAGGTGTTATGTTGCTACTTTCCTATATAATTGGGCAAGATAATTCACTTTAGCTTTTTTAACGCACTTTCAAACACACAATAACATTTTTGGAGGTCCGCACCATAAGCAATGTGACGCATTGATGAGAATGCATATCTAGATCAGAAGACTCCAAATTTTTGCGCCACTCCGCGGCGCAATTTGTTTAAGGGTTTCAGGTCTTGAGCCTAAATAAAATATTTCAAGTTGGTATAGCTGATTCCAAATTGGTGTCGCTGGTTCCAAAGTTGATATGGCAGTTTGTTAACTCCAGGTCCCCTTTCGGCGCTCGGGAAGGGGGCCCTTTCGAGGCGCCGCACCCCCTGGACGAAATTCTGGCTACGTGCCTGCCGCTGTCACGCGTCCCGAAAAGTTATTTCCACAAAAGCAAAGCGTCATTTTTGACAACCATTTGCGCCGAAATAGAGTGTAGATTGGATTACAAATTGATACCATATGAAGTGTTCTTCCTACATGTAAAAAAAACGTTTGTTCGAGCTTCAATTTCGACTGGCAGCTTGCTGGACGCTATTTTCGCGTCCAGTTAAATTTGTTTAAGCCCTTATTTGATGGTAAGAGCCGTGCTTTTTTAAATACAGTTTTCACTGTCGATAGCTTGATTTTGACTGCTGCAAAAGCCAATTTTTACGATAATTTGTTCACGTTGTTTTAGGGGGAGCAACATACATATTGCTCCCCCTTCCAGGCTTTTGCGGGGTGGGGGGGGGGGGGGGGGGGGGGGGATTCAAGGGCAGATCCAGAATGAGTGATTTGGGTCAGTTGGGGGGGGGGGCAAATCCCCAAAAGTCTCACATAATTCTGAAAACTCATCGTATTTCACTCGCTTGTGCATCGATATCTGATTTAAAACAAACTTTCTTTAGTAAAAGTTGCTTAGATTTTATATTATCTCAGGAAATAAGTTAAATTTGCACCGATTTCAGGTGGTTGGGGGGGGGGGCATGGCCCCGTGCCCCCCCCCCCCCCGTTTGGATCCACCCATGGGGCATGGCCTGGTTGCCCCCCCCCCCCCCCCCTGGATCTGCCAGTGTGCTTGGGACCCTAATTTTCGGCGATAACTTTTGAATGCATCAACTGGTATGAACACATTTCTGGCAATGGACGTTTCGGGCCCTGCGCTAATTTGTATTATAAAAGTTGGTTAGTGTCACACCAAAATTTAGTGTGCTTTCCATTCACTCGTAATGTTTAACACAATACGAGCTCGGATAGAGGCTAACGTCCGATCGCTCTGTAGTCCCGGCCTTGACTCCGTCCACCACTTGCAACCGCCCGGTCACTGATCGGGCAGCGCCGATACAAGGTCAGCCATTTAATTTCGTTTCGTGTTGAATTTTGATGGTGAACATTCCCTTGGTTAGGTTGCTTAATTATTCTTTTAAAATCAGGGAATGTGTCAATTTGTGGCCGATTTCGGGTGGTTTTGGGCATGACCTCTTTGCCCCCCCCCCCCGCCTCCTGCTGGATCTGACAGTAGCCTTAAACTAGGACAAGCTACTTGATAAGACCATGAGAGCTCAAAATGTTCGACTGAAGTAATATAGGTTGCTGTTTTCTGAAGTTGTCTTTGCAAACTTATGACGGATCGTTTTGCGTAAAGCGCCTCCACATCCCATAGTCAGTGAATTACCTCGAATATATGTGTTTCCAATGTAATTTGTCACAAACGTGAGCAATCTGGGCAACGTAAAATGTTGAGGGCCCGAAGTTTTGCGTTGCCTCTTGTTCATTGTGTTGCTGCTGGGACTTTCAAGGAGCCTTGTGCGTGCAACTAAAATTGTTAACCCGCGCACCGACGGGGTCCATGCCAACTTCGAACCGACAGGGGGGGAGGGGATACCTACCCTCAAGATTGAAAAAATGCAACATAGCGACAGACATAACAAAACGTTAGATAGCTCGAAACAAAGTATTATGAAAGTACTAAGGTCATTGTTTTAAGTCAGGTCATTATTGAGGTTAACAGAGGTCAACAAAGGTAAAATTTCGGCCATACATGGAATCCTTACCAAACCCAGTCCAGATTTCGAAAAAAAGAGACTCGCGAAAAAAACGTCCGAAAGAAAATTGATTATTTTGTTTTCACTCAGGCTCTATCATATTTCATTTCAGATAAATAGTTAGCTCAGGGGAGGCCATCGAACTTGAAACATTCTAAAAATCGCGGAATTGTTTTTAGGGAATAACTTTTGAGATACGCATGTAAAGTGATGCCTACGGTTGTCACCATTGTGTTTCTCCGTCGAGACGCATCGAATAGTATGACCATGACCTAGTTGGGTAATATCCAAAATATTACCTGACCTGTATTCAGGTCAGGTCTCTGTCAGGTCAAGTTCAAACTGTACATCAATCAACGCATCTCGACGAGCCAAACACAATTTTGAGATCTCCATTACTCTACCTTGATTTGGCAAAAAGTTATTGAAGAAAAAACACGCGTGACCTCGGGGTCACCTGAGTTGACCACGTAGAGGTCACAGAACAAAAATGTGACTTGGGTCTTTGCATACGGCACAATAATAGTGTATCTGGTGAAAACTGGTCAAATCTAAGCATTTACTGTGGATTTATACGCGTTTTCATTTGTATCCATTTACTTATAATGATGAGGTCACGAAATCAATCTGACCTTAGGTCACCGATGTTTAAAATTCAAGATAAACTATTGTAGGTACTTCTGGCCTAATTAAGTCCTGTGAGTTTGAAACCGCTCGGTCAATCGCTGTGGCTTTGGCACGACCACATACTTTCAAAACTTGTTAGGAAGTGGGGTCACTTAACCCGCGCGGCGCTGGGGGGTAAATTTTACCCCCCCTCACGGATTTTATCAATAACTTGAAAACTATGAAAGATATTACAGTGAAACTTATGGTACCTCATGGTGCATCAATTCTACGTCTTCTGACCATTTTTTGTTGAAATTCGTGAAAATTTTGGGGAGATAATGACGTTTAACTGACGTCATGCCATGTCATTTTTGGTGAAAAAACGTTAAATGTTTGAAAAATCGTAGAGCATAGCATGTTATTGCAACTCGCAAATAAAAGGCGTCAAAAGACAGAAAATAACATTGTCTTTAAAATGGCTATCTCGGATTTTCAACATTTTGGGTTTTTGACCCCCCAAAATGCAAAAAAACTGTTTTTTTTTTGGAAGAATTTCCACAGAAGTTTTTTTTAGAAAGATTTTCAAAAGACCGGAAGAAATAATAGAGAACGGAGTATGAACGATGCTGAAACCAAATTTCAAAGCAATATCTTTATTTTTGACTGACTTATAGCTCTCGAAGTATAAGTAACTCATGACGTCATTTTTTTAATTTGCGTGTTTTGGCTTTTACTGACCAGATACAGACAAATACATGCCACCACTGTATTTCTAAGACAAAACTAGTCTAGAAACATGCAATGTTTATTTAGGTTAATGAATTAAAAATATTGTCCTTATTATGACCTGACCTTGACCTGAGGACCATTATATGGGGTCAGGCTGTAAA
This sequence comes from Chirona hameri, assembly GCA_036785665.1. Lineage (NCBI taxonomy): Eukaryota > Metazoa > Arthropoda > Thecostraca > Balanomorpha > Balanidae > Chirona > Chirona hameri. The sequence goes on along the minus strand of JAXIVJ010013326.1, from coordinate 5,271 downwards.
AAATGGCTGCTTCTATCGAATTATATGTGCAAAATAACCCATACAACATGTGTCGCATGGCTTTCGTAGACATATGACCTTTTGTGACCTGATCCTTGACCTTTGCTTACAATTTCACTTTTAATTATGCAGGAAATGCATTATACAGTTTGGAGCACTTTGTGAGATAATAGTTGCAATATAAGGCTTTGGATGGAAAGTATAGCCCAAAAACCCAAATACTTAAATGTTGACACTTGACCTGACCGTGACCTGACATGTGACCTTATTTTAAGAATTTCGTGTACGAGTTAGATTCTTCTCACTGAGAGCTTTCGATCGCCGCCTTGCGCGTCTCGCTGCGGTTATTGTTTCGGAAGATACGAGGGGGGTAAAATTTACCCCCCAGCGCCGGGCGTTCGGATGAAGACCCCAGCGCCGCGCGGGTTAACATGAACTGTTGACCTGACCTGAGATGACTCGAGATAACAAAATACACACAATGTGGATAATTTATCCCTGAATAGCTATGCTAAGTTTGGTGGCGCTGCACACCGCCGTTTTCCCAATATTTACGAAAACTTCAGGTGTGCGGATATCCGCACCCCACGTCGGTGCGCGCGTTAATACTTGACATGGTGCCAAAGGGAGTCAGTTACCGCAAATTATTTTGTATCAGACTACGTACTTATCAGTCAATCTACGCATGGGGTCTGTTCAACATGGGTCAAACAACGTTTTTTTTTGCGATCATTTAGGGCCCCTGCAAAATATAGAGGCCTAAATCCGCCGAGGAGATACCATTTCGCGTTATTTGTTTGCTTGTTTGTTGGGGGGGGGGCTTTGGCCGAAGGGGCCCCTGGGGATGACGTGACCCCTCCCTTGCCGAAGGTCTGGCTGCGCCCCTGCGAGGCCCTTCCAAGCCGACCGAGGACCACTCAGGTTGACTGTGGTCCCATCAGGACGACCAAGTTCCCCTTCGGGATGCCGGAGGATCCCCTACACCCGACCATGGGGCCCTCATGCCAACCAAAGGCCCCTCAGACCGAACGTAAGGGCCCACAGGCTGACAAAGGGCCGATTAATGGCCCTGAAGACGACCTTTTGTGAATTTATGCGCACGCCACTGAGTGTCACTCATGGAAGACAATAAGAACAATAGTTTCAGTGATGATATTCGTTCAATTGAGGTAGAATGAAGGGTGTCAGTTGCCGCAATTTTTTTTTGCCGCAAATTATCACTCTGGACGAGGCAGGGGCTGCCCTAAATGACATTCCCGAAAAAAAGTTGTATGCTGAGACGGGGAAGCTCCTTGACTTACGGTCTATCCTATTTATCGTGCTGTCAGCTAAAGTTGAGTGCATATTTCTATTTGGTTCAACATTACGTTTCTATGTGTTTCTGGCGTTGGCGCCCTTCGCTAAGCAGAGCTGTTCGCATGGACCATACCGATCTCGCAATATTTGCTCAAAGGTGGAATTTAAAGTCGAAAGCTTTACGTGTCACAAACCTTCGGTGCGGTCCTCCCCGCGCACTGACTTCATCTGACTCAGGCCGCTGCCACCGACGCAGGTCATCCCAGTCAAGGGTATCCCCGCAAAGACGTGGCTACGATGCAATTTGGACGAGAGGCGCCTCTCCGTCCTTATTGTCTACCACTTCCATCAGACGCCGATTGACCAGGTCTAAGTAGAAAGCATCGGTAGGGTATCCATGGTGGCTTACAGTGATGCTGACAGTGATCGAATAAATGTGTTTGACAATGGGTACTTGGTCACTAGCCGGAGGGGCGCTGTCACTGGCCGAAGGGGCGTCGTCACTGGCCGCAAGAGTTCCGTTACTGGCCGAAAGGGCGCCGTCACTGGCTATATGGGCACCGTCACTAGCCGAAGGGGCGCTGTCACTGGCCAGAGGGGCGCCGGCATTAGCCGGAGAGGCCACTACTGGCAATCCAGCAGTGGCGTCGCCACAACATTTTGAGTGGGGGCAGCCAGAGGTTTGGTGGGCTAGCTCAATAGAGCTAATGCTAAAATCCTGCGAACTGGGGAAGGGGGGGGGGGGGGCGAACTCCGGCCAGAGAGATCCTGACGGGGCCCGGCTCTCAGGCCCCTGTTGGCGACGCCCCAGGTAAACCCTCGCTCTACGATAACTTTTTCACCTTCGCCCTACGCGGGAGGGGGGCATGACAGGGCCCCCTGTTAACTTCCAAACCAAGCAACTTAGTGCAATGCAGTAAGAAGCATCATGTTCCCTGTCATGAGAGGAATCTAACAGTATGCGATTTGTAGGTTTCAGGTCAACGGGTGACCTTCCAGGTCAAGTGAATGACCTCGGATTCACCACGTCCAGAACAGCGATTTTGCTCTTTAGAAAACTTCAAAATTAGAAATTGATAAATGTAAATAAAAAGGCATGTTCCTAGACCAGTTTTGGCTCCGAAATACATAAAAGGTAATTATTTGTTCGTATCTTGTCAAAAAAAAAGTTATTAAAAAAGGACGTCATCAGATTCTTACACTTAGAGAGTCACCACTCAGTCAAAAATGAAGATATGGCTTTGAAATTTGGTATGAGTATTGTCCATACTCAGTTCTCTTACATATATTCCGGTTTTTTAACATCTCTGAATTTTTTTATTTTGTGGGGAATTAAAAAAAAACTATTATTTTCAATTTTAGGGGTCAAAAACCCCCCAAAATTGAAAATCAGAGATTGCAATTTTAAAGAGAATGACATTTTGTAACTTTAGTGAATAGCGTTTGCAATTTTATTCAACCTTCACCTTACGAGAGCTTTTTCACCTTCGCCCTACGGGGGCGTACGGCGCCCTACGGGGCCTGACAGGCCCCCAGTTAACTTCCAAAACAAGCAACTTAGAGCAATGCGGTAAGAGCCAGAATATTGCCTGGCATGAGAGGAATCTAATAGTATGCGATTTTTAGGTTTTAGGTCAACGGGTGACCTTCCAGGTCAAGTGAATGACCACGGATTTAACATGTCCAAAACAGCGATTTTGCTCTTCAACAAACCTCAAAATTAGAAATAGATAAATGTAGATAAAAAGGCATGTTCCTAGACCAGTGTTGGCTCATAAATACAGAAAAGGTAATTACTTAGTCGTATCTTGTAAACAAAAAGTCAAAAGAAGTTATTTTAAAAAATGACGTCATCAGTTGAAATTCGGTATGGGTATTGTCCATGCTCAGTTCTCTCACATATATTCCGGTTTATCTAACATCTTTGAAAATTTTGATTTTGTGTGGATTTTTCCCAAACAAATCTTCTTTTTTATTTTAGGGGTCAAAAACCCAAAATTTGGAACATCCGAGATTGCCATTGTAAAGCGAATACCATTTTGTATCTTTGGTGAATTGCGTTTGCAATTTCCTCTAAAACTCGGTTTTCTACTATTTTTACAAATATTTATCGTTTTTCCACCACCATGTTTTTTTTTTTTTATTGTACAGACATTTGAGATATTTTTGTTTTTATTTGTACAGACGGCATTTCAGATGATATGAGGGAATAACATTTACCCCCGCCCCCAGCGGGGCGCGTTCGGCTGGAGACCCCAGCGGGGCGCGGGTTAACATGCCAGTTAACATTTTGTTAACATGCTAGTAAGGTAAAGCTGTTTTCTTTTGATTTGTACAGACGTCATTGCTCCTTGTTATGAATTTGTCCATGAAATGTTCATGCTTCGCATATCATGAGGCGAGACCAAGTGACAAGTGTATTGCCAATACAGAAGATTAAACGATTTATCATCGCCTTAAATAATAGCAGGAATATTTGCTTTGGCTGTGAGGTTTATCAAAACATGATTATTTCCCAAACAACTCAACTAATTTCAATTCCATTTTTAGAGCTTATGTATAATTAATTGTTGTAAACTCAGCTACCGAAAATTTCAGCAAAATGCGTCGCATGTGTAAAAAGTTATTCAAGAAAAACCTCAAGGAGGATGGGGGGCGGACCTGACAGCCCCCCCCCCCTCCAGTGGGGTGAGGGTTAAAACTCTGTTTTCTACCATTTTGCAAATATTTATCGTTTTTTCCACCAACATGATGTCATTAAAACATGATTATCTCCCAAACTACTAAACCATTTTCGAATAAATTTGTACAGCATACGTATAATTGTTTATCAACTTAGCTACCAAACATTTCAGCAGAATGCGTTCCTTTTTTAAAGTTATTCAAGAAAAACCTCAGGGGGGGGGGGCTGTCAGGCCTCCCGTAGGGCGAGGGTTAAAAGTACTTGGGCATAAAGGCCTAAACTATTGAAGCGGAGCTGCCTCGAAAGACAGAAGAAGGCGATCATGGTGTCTTTAAAACTGAGGCACTTCTGACTTCTGAGCTAATAAGCCTGTTACGTTGATCATGCTAATGAAGTGGAGCAACAGACCGGAGAGAGGACTCAATATATTTGTGTCGGCCAGATACAAAACAAAATTGGACCTTATGTGACCTGACCTTAACCTGAACTTCATCTAAGCGCAATTATATGGGGTTATGTAGTTGTGAAATGGCTACTACTATCGAATTATACGTGTTAAATAACCCTTAAACATGTGTACCATGACTTTCGCAGACCTCTTGCCAATAGTGAACTTTTGTGACCTGACCTTGACCTTGATATTTGCTTACATTTTAACTTTCGTTTAAGAAGGAGATGTATTATACATTTGAGAGAACTTTGTGCGATAATAGTCGCAATCTAAGGCATTGAATGGAAGGTATGGTCCATCAACTAAAATACCTCGATTTTGACTTTTGACTTGCCCGTGACCTGAGATGTGACCTTATTTCAAGAATTGCAGGTCTGTGTCAGATTCGTCTCATTGAGATCTTTCGATCGCCGCCTTGTGTGACTCGCTGCGTTCATTGTTTCGGACGATACGCGGGGATAACATTTACCCCCGCCCCCAGCGGGGCGCGTTCGGCTGGAGACCCCATCGGGGCGCGGGCTAACATGCCAGTTAAAATTCTGTTAACATGCTAGTAAGGTAAATCTGTTTTCTTTTGATTTGTACAGACGTGATTGCTCCTTGTTATGACTTGTCCATGAAATGTACATGCTTCGCATATCATTAAGCGAGACCAAGTGACAAGTGTATTGTCATTACAGAAGATTAAACGATTTATCATCGCCTTGAGTAATACCAGGAATATTGTTTTGGCTGTGAAAAGCAGTGTTTAGTTAGGCCCTGGAGCTGTACGGTAGTGATTGGTGCTTTCGGCCACGCCAATCTAACACACATTACACATCCAAATGCCGCGTGTGGTTTT